>VWPW01032739.1:122097-138494 GCA_013389825.1 Crypturellus undulatus | reverse complement strand
GAGCGCGGCGGCGCGGAGCGGTGCGCAGGGCACGGGGCGGGCGCGGGAGGGCACGGGACGGGACGAGCCGCCCGGCTCCGGCGCGTCACATGCCGTGACGGGATTTGTACTGCGGCCTCTGCGAGCGGCGACGAGGCGGGAGCCCCGCGCCCCGCCGCGGGACGGGACGGCCATGGCTCCGTGACGGGCGGCCCCTCAGGTAAGCGGACGTTGTGGCCGTTACCGACCGCCCCGGCTCGCGGCGGGGCGCGGGGAGGGTAAGGGGCTGCTGACCCTGCTGCGGGGCGGGGGGCTGCGCTTCTCGGTGCGCTGGGAGTGAACTGCTGGTGAGCGGAACCGGCAGCCCCGGCTTGCTCTCCTCCCTGTCAAGGCGTTTTTTATTTATTTATTTATTTTTTTAATTTATGTTTTATTTTATTCTGCTTTTTAAATCTTTTTGATGTCTGCGATTATTTACTTTTATTTTTTCCTTTAAACAGTTGTAACCTGAGCTCTCCCCTGCCTCTCCCCCCACCCCTTCCCCCTCTAGAAAGGTGTTTGAAGAATGACTGTTTGCAGAAAGGCGCTATGGAAGGCGGCAGGAGGGAATCCTCCACGCTCACATTTCACATTCTTTAGCAACCTTCCTGCAAGTGCGAAGGACACGTGCACACCGTATCCGTGCCCTGGGGTTTCCAGCGACCAACAGGGATCTGCATCGCCCCGCTGCTCCCCAGGCCTCGCTGCGGCCAAGTGGCCCGCGCCAGCCCAGCTGTGCTCTTGGTCTGCCCTCAAATAGGGAATAGGGAGGCTGGCACTGGGGCTGTTTCTGCGTAGGGAGGCAAGGAGAACCTTCACTTCCCTTCCCGGTGTTTTCCATGTGCTCCTGCAGGGATTTGGTCAGCAGCAACTGGGTGTTTCGGTGTTTGGCTGCCTTTAACCTCCAATGGCCGCTTCGTGTTATTCGCGGTGTGCAAACGGTTAATGCTGTGTAGCTCCGTGCACTCCTTCCCTCCTCCTTTCCTTTCCTCCTTCCATTTTCTCCCCCCCACACACACTTCCAGTGCTTATGAATCAAAATGTTGTGACCTGTCTGATGGTTTCTTTTTTTGATTCTTCTAAGCAATCTTTCTGTGTTTTGATTTATGCTGTGAAAGCACCACCAGGCTCTTCACTGCTGCTTCCCAGCCCAATGGCCTTGGTGGCTGGCGGCCCCCAGCCCCTTCCCCTGGGACTTGCCCAGCAGGACGTGAACTTGAAGCTGCTGATAAGGCGGGAGGCGTGCGCGTGTGCGATGCCTTCCCTGAGTGCAACCGCAGAGCACCACGAGTGGGAACTCCTGGCAGGAGCAAGGACAGTGGTGTGGCAGGATCCAGCATGGTGTAAAAATACCCAGGCAGAACTCATTTCAGAAGCCTTTCCTCGGGCTATTGCAGCGTCCGCCCTGGTTCCCTTAGGCAGGAGTGCCCAGAGTGATGATAGGAGCGCGTGGCTGGGAGAGGTCACAAGAAGTTTGTGGGGAGGAGAAAAAGGAGGGGAGCCTGGGGAGCTGGGCTGGCTGGCCAGAAGCAGCCTGTGAGCAGCTGGCCAAGAGTAGGGTGGAGTGTGATGAAGGTCAGGGAAGAGGCGGCAGAGGGAAAGTGTGAGCGATGGGGATAGAGCAGGGCTGTGAGCAGCCTGGGGAAGAAGCTAGGCCCAGTGGAAGCTTGTGGGTTTTCCTTTGTGTGTACGGCACAGGTACTGCTGCAGAAGGGAGCACCTATATGTGGTTCCCATTTTTTTTTCCTTTGAATTGTATTTTTGGCCCATGACCCTAGCTGCTGTGATACAAAAATAATCTGCTCCAGGGCACCGCCAGCATCTTCCTTGACACGCCAAGTGGCTGCCTGGCTTGAGTTTTAATAGAGGTGCCCATTAACCACGGCCCCGTCCCACTGGGGGCGTCCCTGGGGAGACTTCCCTTGAATGGGTAGGTGGGCTTGTGGGGACGGAGAGCAAGCCACAGTTCCCTCTGAGGGGGAGATGCCAAGCTGGCTTTGATGAGTTTAACTCTCTTCCTTTTAAATCAAATTTAGAAATAAATAATTAAGCTACCGGGTGGGAAGGAACAGCCACTCCTGTGCTTGTGTTCGGGGGCTGGGGCAAGACAACGGCTCAGGCAACAAGAAGCTGATTGTGGATCAACGAAAGCAGTGGGAAGATGGGAAAGCGGGAGTGTGTGGCGCCTTCCTCTGCAGTGAAGGCAGTCCTGGATGGCTGACAACCCATCTCACTGCAGGCTTTTGGGAGAGGTGGAACGGCTGATCAGGGAGATTCACAAGTCTTTGAACACTTGTGGTTGGCATTAGTGACTTAACCCATCCTCTCCCACCCACCCAGCATTTTTGAAGAGTGACACCAGGGTCCACCATCCAGGATGATCCAGGACATCAGGATGGACCAGATTTGCAAGTTTATGCATCATGTTGTGCAGAGTTGGACCTTGAGTTTATTTTTTAATGAAAGCTATGGATCTCATGTCATGTAGCCTCAGTGTAGCATATACTGCAAAACTTGGGGCAAAATGGAGAGAAGATGGTACTGCTTTTAAGTGTTTATGTTTCCCCCTTGCCTTCCTTTTTCTAAGACTTCTATTCTGACTGCCCTCCATAAAAGGAGGGTCTCTTGGGGTGGGGGGCAGCAGAAGAGAACGTGTCAACAGCCAGTGCAGCCTCTGCTCATTAGTACTAAAGAATGTGACTGATTTTGGTGTGACCGGTTGCGTCGTGAGGGTCTGGGCCGAGATCCTGAGAGTTTCCTTCATGTGGGTCATGAGTTCTGAAAGAAGACTAATGACTGTGACTGGAAACTTGCCTCTGCACAAAATAGGAGCCTCCCCCATTCCTCCCAATGGAAGGGAGGTTTGAAGAGAAAATCAGTTTGTGTCTCTCCTTTTTCTTTCACAAATGTACTATACATTTTTTTTTTTTCACTGAGTCATCAGGTGCAGTTCATTTCAAATATTTTTAAGCTATTATGATCTCAGTGTGTCTTACTGGCCACGTGCTCACTGGAAGCTGTAAGACTATTTTGCTCAGATCTGCCCTAGCTGGGCTGGAAAAGGTTGTAGAGGAGTCTCCAGGCCGTGGCCCTTTAGATTAGAGCAGAAGTGTCTGGAGAGAGTGGCACAGCTGCCACAGAATATCCTCTCGGCACAGACTCCAAGCCCATCTTCTATAAAGCCCTTGCTGAAAGGGGTGAGCTGGTGACGCATGATTGGGAGTGGGAAAAGCAATATGGTGCCTGCCCTGTGCTTTGGACAAACAGGAAAAGGAGGATGCAAACGTCTTGTCTGTGCCTTTAGCAGGGTTGTCTTTTGACTGTACTTGAGCTGTGCTTGCTGAGAAATGTAGTCTAGGGGCTGACATGTGGTGTGGGGGGATACAAAACCTCCTTAAAAGTCTCTTTGTCATGGAAGTCATGAGAGAGACGTGCAGCTTTGGAAATGATTATTAGTGTCTGATGACCTGGCCAGAATTGTGTAATGACACCGAGCAAGGGATTTTATATCCCATAAACTTGGTCCTTGGTTCAGAGTGAACTGCAGAGCTTTTTGAAAATGTGAGGAGTTTTATAGCTCTCTAGTAAGTACAAATAGGTGCAAATCGCTTGAAACGAGTCCTTAAAATAAAAACAAACCCTTATGCAGACTCTAGGCAGGCAGGTAAGTAAAAGAAAAGCTAATTATTATTTTTCTACATGTATATATATATACACATATGTCATTTAAACCTGCATATATGATTTTGTGACTGACCCAGCTGCTGCAGCAGTTTATTCATTTATTTAAAACAGCTTTGTAGTTCACCTTGAAAACCACTTCCCGCCATATGGTAATATTATTTCTCTGTGCCACATTTTTTGCTAATTATCAAGACCATTTGCTTTAAGATAGGTGTTTTTAATTTCACAACCTTGTCTGCCTCTCCTGCTTGATCCTGCCCTGGAGTCAGGAGGCTGTGTGTGCTCGCTCTCCACGGCAACAGGCTGTCATTTACTTACTTAAATTTAATTAAAAAGTAGCTATCAAATCCTACTCATCTTATATGTTCTTTATATTGAAAAAAAATATTAGTGGGTCAGTTTCCACAACAGATCTGCCAACTTCACAAATAAAATTCTCAGCATGAGCTCCTCATGTTCTGTCCATTCCCTCCATTAGGGGAGCGCTGATTGCTGTCGCCCATCCTGAATTTCAGCAGGTCGTATCTGGGAGGCTGGGGTAGGAGGCAGGAACTCTGCTCCCCCAGAGCCTTGCCGACCACACCAGGCTGCCTAGTCTGTCTTCCAGCCCCTCAGGTCACCCCTCTCCTTCTGTCATTGTGCAGCTGCTGGCGGGTTGTGAAGTGGGTGATAGCATGCAGGAGTCTCAGAGTTGGGTGGCTTTGCACCAGCCCCTTGAACCGTGTCCTGACATGGCAGTGCGGTTGCATGTTCTGCATGTGGAGTCCTGCTTGTTGGGGCAGGTGCTTTCTGCAGCAGATCCCACTTTTAGACAGTTTTCCAGGATAGCCTGAGGTTATCATGTCATTGCAGGACAGGGTTACAAGGGCACAAATGGACGCCCAGACATCTGTGGGCACAAGCATCTGTAGCTGCAGCAGTGAAAATGCAGAAAATGGCAGTTTTGCTATAAATGTGCTCCCCCTGTGTGAGAGGTTTTACAAATCCAAGTCCTTTCTGGTTTTTATTTTTATTTGTTGTTCTTCTTGAAGCATAGGTGTTCTTTGATACATACACGATACAGCTCTTGGCTTTAAACTAGTCACAGTGCAGATGCCCAGAGCGCCCTATTGCTTTGAGCATGCTTGGTATTTGTGTGCAGGCTAGAAATAAAGGCCTTAATCCCAAATTAGTTTTCCAAGGACTAGCTGGACAAAGGCGACTTTGTGTTCATTGGGGATAAGGAAACGTGAGGGCAGTGACAGGTGGTTGCTGGCGGGAGTGGGAAGGTGTCAAGAAAGGACCTGTGTGGACCAGAGCCAGATAGGGTAGATAGAAGAATGTGGAAGCACAGTGAACCTAATCTGTGGGTGTTAGATGTGGCAGGAAAAGGACAGATTAGAACCCGTGAAATTAATAAAGTGCCAAATTTGGACTTCTTTTTGTCTTCAATACCAACATGCCAGTTCTTGGTGGAATTATTTTTGCCTGGAAGGGGCTATTCGGGTGACTCAATCTTTAGATTACCTGACTGTCTGTGTTGTTTTTTTCCTAGTAGAAGCTGGGCCTCCTTGAGCCATGTAACTAGATTTAGGTACTGCTTTTGAGCGATGCTAATGTGTGGAAGATGAAAAGCTGGTCTTGCATTTTTATTAAGCCTTAAGGAACAGTTATCATCAGAGGAGTACCTGTACAAAACTACACCATATTTTTTTTTTCTTGGTGCACTCCCTGTGCTTTTTTTGAAGTCACAGGTGGTGATTTTTTAACAACAGACATAGTTTTTAACTCCTCTTAGCCTTGCCAAAGCCTGTGTGGCTATGACAGGAAAAGTTGGATTCAGTCTTGGCTTGCTTAACTTCATTGATAAAATTATGCGCAGGGTTCTAGCTGCTGATTCTTGGTGTGTGAACTGGGAAGGCTGCCGTAGAGTCTGAGAGGTTAGCGGTTAAACCTACTTAAAAAGAAAAAAAAGGTGTATTTGGTCTGTTGAATATATTGAGAGGTAAATCTGAAATCTCTTGATGCTCTTCCTAATAAAAACCAGAACAAAACTAAGCAAAACCCCAAAGCAAGCTTTTCTGCATTACTGTATTTAAGTGGAAGCGTTAAAGGAATTTATGTCTGGCTGGTAACATCCTTAATTCTTTATTACTAGTATTACTAGCATACAGTCATGATCTGTGTTCCTTAAGAGTTCATCTGTACCTCTTACTTATCCAGCTTTGAAGTAGACCTCGTTGATATTAGTAGCATCAGACTTAATTTCTTCAAGGCTGTATCCTCATCTATAAAATAGAGGGAATACTTCATACAAGCAGCTGTGAAGTTACATTTATTGTCTGTAAATTGCTTTTAGTAATTGAGCAGAGGAGGTGCAGGGAATAAAGACAGTACAGTAATATGTTTTTTTTTTTTTAATTGAAGAGAACTGCATTATTTTCTTCATCCGATGATGCAGAAGAAGATAGGGAAAAGAAAAATGCTTTACCGTGAGCACCCTGAAACTAATTGTTGAATTTGTAATGAAAACGGGCATTTCTGAGTGTGGTGATGAAGGCAGCCATCTTGTCTGAGAATTGCTGTCGTCAATAGCAGCAAAGGCCAGTTTAAAAACGGGCACAGTTGGCACTGGAGATCCTGCGGAACGGCTGGCACCCTGTCTTGCCTGGCTCTGCTCTATCTTCATGGCACTCGTTACCAGCAGGCCGTCTTCATCACCCAGTTCAGAAGTCCTGTTAGTAGGCAGAGCCTAAAAGCAGGTAAGATGTCATATTTTGAGCGCTTTGACAAACTTGCCCATCACAAGCATTTCAGCCCAGCACCTTCTTTTGTGCTGCCTGGTACATGTGCATGGTGAATCTACCAGCTCTGTGCAAACCAGGGTGGGTTTTTCGTGCTCTACCTGGGCTACTCTTGCTGTTTTGCCCCCTTTCCAAGGGGGCAGAGAGTCAGGCCTTGTCCGTGGCTCCACAGCCGTGTCCCTGCCTTGTGCTCGCCCCGGCGCCGAGGGGATTCCATTTACTCAGCTTTTGGGAACACTCCTCTGCAAGTAAATAGCTGGGCTCAAAAGGCAAACCCAGCCTGTGGGTTAAGATGAACCTGTGAGCAGCCACACGGGAGGGCAGGATTGTGTTGCTGGGAGCAAGGCGAACGAAAGGAAGGTGGAAGTGGGGCCTCCCTCGTTTGGCTGGAGTGAACTGTTAGCTTGGTTCAGCTGTAATGTGAAGCCTGGCCCTCAGTCTTCATTTTTAGTTCCCTCCCCTCCCCTGTTCCCCTTCTTTCCCTGGGTTATACTTGTGTGCTTCCAGATGCCGATTGCATTTTCAGGGAGTATTTTCAAAATGCAAAAGGGAAGGACTTGAGATTTGCTGCCTCCTCTGTAGAAGTTGCACTGTGGTTCTAGAGAACCCTTTGCTAAAGGGCATGCGTTTTACGGCATCTGCTAACAGGCAGAGTCTAAGGATGTTACCAGAGCTTAAAAAATAGTAGCCGTATCCCTCTCCTCGTGAGGGCAGGAGGAGCCGTGCTGTCCGAGCAGTTGGCGTAGGCTGCCTTTGAAAGGGCTTTGCGTTGGGGTGGTGGCAGCAGCTGGGGCTAAGGCCCAGGCTTAACGGGACCAGGCAGTCTGTAAGATCTGGGACAAATAGCAGGGTAAATTCAGGAGGATTTTCTGCAGCTGTATGATGAGCCAGGCCTGGAGCGGGCAACGTGCCGTGCTACCGGGAGGAATTCTCCCAGCTTGGAAATGGGGAGGGCGATTGCCCCGGGCCCAGCTGCCTAAGCAACTTCCTGCCCACTGCAGCGATGGGGGAGGCCTTGCAGGGCGCTGCTGCTACAGCATGACACTCTGTGAGGCACGTATACATCTGTAAGATGGCAGGCAAATTACCCGGGGAACTGGCGAAGGACCACTTGGCTTCCATTAACCAATGTGAATGGTGCGTCCGTCTCAGGTTTGGTTTGTATAGGTAGCTGTACCTGCCTCAGCTCTCACGAGCTGTACCAGCGGCAGGGAGAGGTGGATTTGCAGCCCAGCGAGACACGTGCCCGAGCGTATCCGCGGAGGGGCTGGGACACGGGCCTGCGTGCCCGACTGGGAACCTCCGTGGAAGAGATGCCTGCTGACGTGCAGCAGCTGCATTATGGCCAGTGGAGCGGGCTGAGGGCCTGGCCGCCCAGCGTCATGTCGTGCGGCAGCAAGGATGGGGCCGCAAAGAGCCACACGGCTGTGGGAACACCACGCAGCGGAGCTGAGCGGATGGCATGTCGCTGATGGTGCCCTGCATGCATCGGGGAGGTTTGGAGCAACCATCTCTGAGGAGAGGAGAAAGGGAAGAAACTTGTTAGTACATCGAGATTTGTTCCATGCTGTACTGTGGTTGCCCTTTTTTAAAAACATTTAAATCCAAATTCTCCTTATTCGTTTATGAGGAATTTTGGCAAAAAATAGGATTATCATGTGGCTGTGCTACTTTAGGTGGCGGAATTATACACTTGATGGCTGTTACAGTGGGTGTGTTTTCTAAAGACATAATGAATGAAGGAGAGAACCACTCAATGATAAATAATGGTACCACTGGATGTGCCAAGTGAGAGATGTCTTTGTGTTAAAGGAGATATATACATATATAAAAATAATTAATCTCACATGATTATAAGCCAAATGCAATATATATGCATTTATTTATATATAAAAGTCACATTTGGAAGAGAGAGAATGACATAGAAAATATTGTGTGCAACTTCATTGGGAAGGAGTTTTCTCTTTTTTTTTTCCCATCCCCTTGTCCATGAGTTGACCCTCTGGGGAGGATGTTAGTGAAGGAGCTGGAGAATTGGGGCCTTCTCAGGATCTGCCACTGCCCTGACGGATGCAGTGGATATCAGTCAGGGGACACATACAGATGCGGGGGCTGGCTGCAGTTTTTACTCTGCAGTCTCCCTTTCTTGCTTCTTCTGGAGAGCAGTATGTAGCCTGGCACTCTTGTCCTCCACCTACGTCTTCTTCTCATCTCTTGTAGCTACTTGCTGAATTTTGTTGTTCTGGCAGATCTTTCAGTTGTAATGGGTGAGTCTCCTACGGTACTGCTTAACCCTGCTCATGATTGTGGGTGTTTCTGTAAGCCAGTTTTAGCATGGAAATGCAGTGAAAAGATCCAGGAAATCTGCACAGTTTTGGGTTGTCTCCACTGTGGCAGCAGTCACCGACGAGGATGAAGCTGCTGCCGTGCGCGGTGCAGTCGCTGCCTTGCAGGGCGCCGAGGGTCACGGCGAGGAGAGAAGCAGCTGCGCCGGGGCTTGGTTAAAAGCCGCTTTGTGGTCTGCCTGGCCGTACTGAGGATGTCCTGGGGTTCGCGTGGGGAGGACGCGCTGGGATTCACGTGTGGGCTGCAGTTGTTGGCTGCTGTTGGAGGGAATGAGGAGCACCCGTGAGAGTCACCTCATGTAACCTGGTGTAGCAGAGGTGCTGCCTGCCAGCAGACCGCCTCCTGCCTCTGCTCCTAGTCAGGAGAGGTTTAAAAATGCTGCCCCAGAGGGAGCAGAAAGACTCACAGGTCCATAATTAATTGCTGAGGTAGCCCTGGAGGGAGCAACCTGGAGAAATCCTCTCATTGGAGAGGTGAGTGTGGTGCAGAGAGGAAAATGGGAATTTCCTCTGAGTTTTGCTTGCCAAGCTTCACTGCAGAAGGAATTTTGGACATAATGGGTGGAAAGAAAGGCTAAAATGAACAGGTAGTTCCACTTTTGCATGCTGCGTGCTGCTGGCAAGTGTTAGCTGAGCAGCAGTTGCAGCACTACCAAACCTACCTGAGAACTTAATACACTAAGCAGAAAAGTGAATCTGATTAGCTCTGCTTTTCCTGCATTAAACCAAAAGACTGGCTGAAATGTGAGCTCACAAAAGGCTAATAGCAGCGTGTTCTGCAGCACCCCTGAGACCCAGCGTGGCGGGTGGCGGGTCTAGCCCTATCTGGTGGTGGAAGCTACTTGATTCTGTGTTGTTGTTTCTGGTGCATTTTCTTATTGCCCTGCTCAGGGCCGCCTGCCATCCTGAGCTTGGCCACATGGGATAGCTTAGCCCCCTGCGATCTGAGCATTTCTGTCTTGAGCAGTAACTGTAGCTTCAGGAGCCAAAGGCATGAGGGAAGAGGTGCTAAGGCTTGGGAGTCCTAGCAATTACCCTCGTTATTTCAAAGAATATTGGAAGGTGGGTGAGGAGGGTTCGCTGGAACAAGGTTCCTAGCGACATGAAAAAAAAAGGAGCCCATCAGCGCTACTTAAAATGAAAGCTTGCTTGGCTCTCCTGCAGGCCTCTGTCCACCAAGGCCTCCTGTTCTGCCACGTGCTCTCTCAGTGCAATGCGAAGACCACTTGTGGATACTTGGCGGCTTCACGTCATCTGCATTCCCTTGATTTACCATTTGGCTTCCATGCTGCTCAGGAGCCCCAGAGGCTGCAGGAAAGGGTGTTCCCTTGTCCAGGAGGCAGATGCTTTGCGTTGACCTCACCTTTTCATAGGTCGAGGCTTTTCTCATTCCATCACATCATTTATTTTCTCTCTGAGCCTTTTTGGTGCTCTGTTCCCAGTCCCTGTGAGCAGGGCGGCTTTTGGAACTCTCCGGTGCGCGTGGTGCTGTTTGTGCAGGTGCGATGCTTCCAGGCGGTGGAACAAAGAAGCCATTGGAGTCTTGGCTGGTGTCTGCTTGGGCTGGAGGGATCTGCCTTGATAGAGCAGACAGAGCTCGTTTGCCTTGGAGCTGGTAAAATCTAAATGTCCCTGTGTGCCACTGAGAAAATCTTTTTGCATCAGTACAGTGACCTATCCCACAGAACAACCTGCCCTCCCTTCTCTTTCCTTTTTTTTTTTTTTTTTTTTTTTTTGGAAGTGGAAAGCTTAAATAGCCATTTCCAAAACTCTAATATGAATGGAGGAAATGCAAAGGAGATGGGGACAGGGAAGAGTACAGCTCTGCTTAAAATGTTTGAACAAACCAGTAAATGTGAGAAAGCTCTCATATATACATAGGGTGTGTGTTTGTATTCTGTATGTGTGTATTTTATGGGCAGAAAGGGCAGGTCAGACAAGTGTTTCCGTGACCTTTTCCTCAGATGGGTCTTGCTTTTCCTGCTGCCGCCCCTCCTTGCCCGGGAGACCCATGTTTCCTCCCTGTGCTGTGCAGTCGAGGTCGGTCACCTCCCCAGCGCTGTGCCAGCTCCCCACTCTGGCGTGGAGCCTGGCTCGTAATCGCAGCAGATTTTACAACCTCGTGCACTGCTCCATGCAGGGCTGTACGAGATGCTGTGCTAGACTGGGGCCTGTGGGGTTTCCAGTCCTGCACCGGCCCTAACATCCCACCTGGCTGCTTCTGTGCGAAGCCCAAACCTGGCGACGTGGACCCATCGCCTCCCTGCGGGGTCTCTTGCCCATCTGCAGGTGAGCAGCCAGTGTGGCAGCATCCACATGCACTGGCCGCTGTCCCCCAGGCACTCGCAGCAGCATGGATTTCGCGTGGTAGCCAGCAAAGAAAAAACTAATCAGGTTCCAGAGACTGTAATGCAGATCTCCTCTCACCGCTCTCCCCAGGCATCAAAGCACGCTTAAAAAATAGAGCGTTCATCTTTGACCCCCATTAATGGTTGGCTTGCGTCGTGTAAGGGTTTTACGAGTCTGCTGCTGCTCCCACAGAGTTTAATTATTTAAGAGTACGCGGTAGAGGTTTGCGCTTTCACTGCTGATGCTCCAGGGTTCAGGCCCTCCTGACAGGGAGACCGAGGCAGCCTGCCTGGCTACGAAACCGCCTGCTCCAGGAGCCTAGTGGAAGTGCTCCCTGCTCTTGTTTGTCCAGCCCCCCACTGCTGTTAATCATCCTGACACCTGGGAGCATGGAGCAGCTCTTAGGTGCTGCTGGGCGACTCTCATGTGCTCAGAGACCTTTGCGCAGTTTGTGTTTCCCAGCTAGACCGAAAGTATTTTCATGCCATCGCACAGGCCGTTGAGCCCATCTCTTGGTGGGAGCGCATGTGGCTCCAGGTTGTAGACTGGGTGGTGGGCTGGTCTGGGAGCTCATTTGGCCACATGGAAGGGCCAAGTGGCTCGTGCTGCCCTCTGGCCACTGATGGAACAGGTACATTGCCCCTGGGGCTGTGCTGCCCCTGACGTGGGCTGGGCCTGCCGCGCACATCAGCTTGGGCACGGGACCCTAAGCAGGGACTTCGGGACAGAGAGGTGGTTCCATTAATCGATCTGGGCGTGGCTGATCGCAAAATGAATTTATGGGCAGATCAGGAAGCCTTAGTTTGACGTGGAAGGCTTGTGCGGTGTCTCTGTGGCCGTGCTAACAATAATGACACTGCCTGTTGCAGCGGCCACCGCGCTGCAGAGCCACTGGGGTGGTTGTGGTTGTAGCTGCTCAAGGCTGAGCCTGTGGTGGGTACTGGGGCCTCCTGCTGCTGTGTTCTTACCCCTGAGCTTGGGGGCCGCCTTGAACCTCCTCCCATCTGCTCTTTTGAGTGTCGGGTCTCCCATTCTGCACCCTGGCAAAGGCCTGCGTGTAATAGCCTCTCTGTGTTTTACCCTATTATAGTTTATGTTTTATCCTGTTTTATCTCTTTCCACTCCTTTCCCTGTGCCTGTTTCATTTCCTTTGGTATGGAACTCTCATTTCAAGCTATATTGGGAGCCTGGGATGAGCTGAAATGGCAGCAAGGGGTGGGAAGGAGGAGGGGTTGTACAGTAGATATCAGTTTCTGCCATCATCCAATTCTTTAATCTGTTGATAATTATGGCCCCAGCTAAATCAGCTGGATCAGCTAGACAAATGCCAGCTGCTCTGTGTCCTTCTGCCTTCATATTCTACTGTTTTTTTTTTCTATTTTTTTTTCTCCCTGAAAAATAATAGGATTCTGCTCATTGATGATTAAAACATCGCCTGGAATTTTGGAATGGATCAGATGCGTCAGTCAAATGTTTCCACATTGCACCCAAAGAGAGGAATGCCATCCAGTTGGGGGTAGGGCTTTTTTTGTTCTTCCCTTCCCCCCGCATCAGTGTCTCGAATTGATGAAAACCCTTTTCCTATTATAAATGCAAGATTTTTTTAATAGAAAATACTTGCTTTCTTGTGCGAAAAAATTCGCTGCTTCCTTTCCTTTTGATATGGAGAAATATTGTGCTTCCTTATGCAAAATGTTCTTAATAAACGTGAGTCTTTCCAGGGTTTTGGTAAAGAAAACATTTCAGTAACTATTCCAGTTATTTGGGGAAGACAAAGTGTTTGTCACTAATGAAATATAAATGTGTGTTAATTACTAAGAAAGATGAAAATAACTGATTTTAGCTTTCTTCAGAAATGTCAAAGCTGAGGTCATTAATCTCAGAATAAACTAATAACCCTGGGTAACCTATGTCCCTTGCAACAGGGGAGAGGAAGAAGAAAATTTGGTTGGAAGCTGCATTTTCCTATGTACTGCTTATGCATACTCGGTTTTGGTGGCAATAGGTTTAGTATTCAGCCTAGAATGAAATAAAAGATCTGCGAGAATGTCGATCTGGAGCTTTGCTCTCTATCTGGAGCACAGGTTACAGCTTGAGCAGGGAGATGAAGTGGCTTGTTGGCTTCCTGCCATTTCCCTGTGCACAGCCGCCCATTCTGCTCTCGTTGGGATGTGGGGGATTGCCGAGACAAAACACGTAGCTGGGCTCAGAAGTGGGATGGGCTTTGCAGGTCAGGAATGAGGAGGGTGTTAGGGTTTGTGTCCACAAGAAACACTGCTTCAGTGTTGCTCATTTGAAACCCAAAGTTCCTTATGTTTTGCCTTGATTTCCTGTTCTTTCCCTTTTCTTGTTAAAACTGCTTTTGACTCAGAAATTAAGGGTCCTAAATCGGAGGAGTTTGATAGAGTTCAGCATAGGATGGTTCTTTTTTCTTTGGTGTGCAGGTTCCCTGAATGAGTGATTTTGAAGTAAAGTAGTATCTCCCTGCAGAGCCAGGCTCTGTTACGTTTTTAGACTATCACAGCAACAGCGAGGCTGCTACTGCAATATTTTGCAGTAATTTATGCGTATCCCTCATTCTGTACCTTTGTCAGTCATTTCAGCCTCGGCAGGCTGGGAGAGATGAGAAAGGCAGGTTACGTGTTTGCTGCTATTCTCCCTGCATTTCTTCTCAGGGTAGGCAAAGGATTTAAGTCTCCAGAGACTGTCTATCTGGAACCTTTTAGCAGGGCTAAATTTACAGAAATAACACCAGAAAATAGCATAATGGTGTCTCATTTCAGTGATCTCTGCATGCAGTTGCTTATATTGGACTCTGCCCCAAGTGTAGTTCAGATGTTCATGAGCCCTGTCTGGTCGTGGTGGGTGAGGAGAGGAGAGCCCTTTATGGGTATCTGCTGTGCGATGAGCCCAGCCAAGGTTTGACTCCATGTATTTAATGAGCCCCGAATGTTTCTGCACTGCTGCTGTTTTGTAGAGCTCTCTTCGAAAGCAGGCTCCATGTCCTTGGTTGTCTCTCCCACCTCCTTTTCAGGGGGCAGATAGATGGATATTTTGCCTGCTTCCTGAGACGGTCCTGCTTGAGGGGAAGGAGGAACAGGAGGTCTGATCACATGGAAAATCAGTCTCTAGAAAGAAGCAAGGCCGTCACCAGAGAATTTACCTGGTTTAAGTGCAAACTACTTGGTGTGTCTGCACTTGTGCTGGGTTCTGTGGTTAATGGTTGCAGCGCTGTGCTCTGGGTTAGTGTTTGGACATGTTTTAGCTGGACTGCCTGCTAGGTACCTCTCCTTCCAATACATGCTCTGTGTTGGGCAGTTTGGAAAGGTGGCTGGTGTGGAGTAGGAACGAGCTGACGTGTTGCAGCTGGTCTGTGTGCTGGCAGGCACTGCATTGTTTGAGTCATGTCAGTCTGCTCCACGAGGAGTATGTAGCAGGTAAGTAGTTTGCTAGAAATGTGAGTTAGTTCCATTGTTGCTGGTGGTGCAGGATGGTTGGTTGACTGCAGGGAATGGGGACCTCTCCATGGGTTCTGTGATCCTGAGCTGTAGAGAGGGATGAGAATTTCTAGCAGAGGAGAGAATGTTTTGCAGAAAATATGAGCTGCATTTTAAGCCTGGAATAGCTTTACTGAGGAGACAGATTTCTAGAATAATTATTGGTGGAAAACTATTGTTACTTTAAAATTGTTTTGTGCTGTTTTAAATTCTGGTTTTGAACATCTTGGCTTGGGAAAGTTTGGCTTGAAAATTGCTGTGTGTTTGTGCAGAAGGATCTGCAGAAAGATCAACAGCTAAGAAGAAACTTGGTGAATTGTTTTATCTTGCAGTCATTAAAAGATCTTTTCATTTGAGATTGATTTTTTTTTTCTGTGTATTATACCTTTGTAGATCAAACAGACTGTCCTCCAAAGCTCTTTGTGTTGTTAAGTCTTCTTGGAAACTTGCATGTACAATTTGAAGAAAGCAAGATTTCGTGAATCTGAATTATAATATGGATGTCCAAGTGGCTTGCTCTCTGGCGAATGTTTATAGTTAAGAAAAAAGACCCCTCACTGGAGTTTGGATTGCTTGGCTGCAGCCATGAGAATGGCCCCTTATTTTTTGCTGATTAAGGACTAGAGCCTTGCTGGTGGCTCTGTGCTTCAGCAACTAGCTCTGTACCTTTGTGACAACTGACTTAACTGCAGAATGGCACTGACTTCTGCAAAACAGAATCGGTGAAGCTGATTTGGAAGATTTTTCTTTTTCCATCGTTATAAAAAGTGACTTTAGAAAGGAAGCTGTTCAGCAGGTTGTAACCAGGATTCTATAATAAGATCTCTGTTAACTCTCCCTAGTTTTTCACATGCAAACTTGTGGCTGTAATTATGTGACAGCTGCCCTCTTGGCTGACATGCAGCAGATTGAACTGGGGATCTCCAGAGCTAAAAGTGTGAGCTGCTACACTGCAAGCTAAAAACTCCAGAGCTGGAGGCTGTAATGATCTATATCCTTCACGACTGTATGTGGAAGGGAGATGCAAAAAAATGCCGAGTTAGGCCGAGTACATAGTACTCACTGTGCGCCTAGTTACTTCCTGGAAACAGCGAAATGTTGCTTTGAGTGGTTGGGGATAATTGAAAAAATTCTCTTCAACTTACAGGTGCTTTAAAATAACACGCCAGTTCTCGCGTCTACCATTTTGGAGTCTTCCTACCTTGACTAAAATAACCTCGCTTGCTTGTCAAATTCCTGCCAGATATATTAGTCAGGAACAGGCATTCGTTGCTGTGTGCTTACACGCTGCTGAGCACGAGGGGCTTGGATGTTACTGAAGCCTTCTGGCTGTAACGCAGTGTAAGTAATTTTGAAGAATATTGGGCACAATGTCAAAAATTTTAAGGCACTGGTGCTGGTCAAACAAACCATTACGCTTTGCTGTAACAATAGGTTTTTGCAGATGGGAGCCTTATCAAAGCAAGGGAAGGAGAAGCTGGAATTGTTGGAATCTGCCCGGTCTTCTAAGTATCAGGAAATCCTGAGCGGAGCCAAAGTTTACCGGGCTGAACAAAAATCAAGGGAAGCAGAGCCATATGGAGGAGCTTCATGAGTAGTGTCAGCCGTGGGTAGCTTCTGCAACAGACTGTGGGAGGGGGAGAACTGTGTTGCAAGTTGAGACATTAATTTTGAACTTTGTATTGTTCTTAACACCTCCTCCCCTCACCCCCCCCCCCCAA
>VWPW01032739.1:73541-122090 GCA_013389825.1 Crypturellus undulatus | reverse complement strand
AAAAAAAAAAAAAAAAAAAAGAGGGTAAAAGTAAAAGGAAGATGAGAGACAAGTAGCTTTAACTACTATGTCTTTTCTTGTGGAACTGCACAGTTCAAAACCAAACTGATCCTTCCCCCTTCTCATTTAAAAATATGAAAATGAAACATGAAAGGGAATCAATTAAATATTTAAAGTCAAAACTGAAAAAAATAAGTCTCTTTCAAATCTAAAGCACAAAGTGCTGGCCCAGTGGATCTGAATTTTTTTGATATCTCATCTGTTACTAACAGGAACATTCTCTGCTATAAATGAAAATTGTTTCCATATATGCTAGGTTTTGTCCAATTACACAAGTCTGACTCTGCCAGATCATGGTTTAGGGAACCCCCTTGCCCTAGTCTTATTTTCCACTGTCCTTCTTTGCATAAATTCACGCACACAAGGTTAGTGTAAAGATACCTAAAGTAAGTCCTAAAAAGTTCTTAGCTTCTCACTTCCTACCTCACGTTCCTGTCTTGTACCACCGGTGGCATCCCATCAGTTGTGCTGATGCAATTACTAATAGGGCAGTGGTGTAAAATGGATCAATGACCTGATATGGGTCAAATATCCCATCTCTCCAAATGTGCGAAATGGCCGGGATCTGGTTCCTGGTGCATTTCTGAAAGTAGCAGTGCTGGCAGAGCTGCGGAAGGGATGTTGCAGCTGTGCAGGAAGGAATTTCTGAAGTCAGTGTTGAGTCCTGAAGGAGGCACCTGATGGGACTGTTCCCTTAAGCTATCTCACTAGTCTTAGGGCTCTTGCTCACTACAGACTGTCTTGTCACTCTTTACAGAGATAGCAGGATGAGGCTTCCCTTGGGAGCCTGTTCCTCAGTCTAATAGACTTCAGTGTCAGGAAGCATTTCCTGATTATGCTTTAATCATGGGTGTCAAACTCCTGGTCCCTGGGATGACCTTAGCCTGCATCAATACCAGTGTCTTTCTTGCATGCACTGCTTACAGTCAGCCCTCTCTCTCCCCTTCTGCTTTGGCATTTATTGCAGGCAGCTGTTCCTTGATTTGAACTCTGCTGTCCTTAGCACCCTTCTTGGAGGCAGCTGCAGATGCAGAGAGCTGGGAGCCCATATCAAGGGCCAGAGCTGCAATCTGCGGCACGCTAGTAACTTGGAGTATGTTTTTAAGAAGCTGAGCTGCTGGCAAGTAAGCAAATACACGCGAATGCAGCATTCGTGTGTGTCTCCACCTTGGAGAGAGCCAAGTCAAAGGAATCTGTTACAACAGAGCTATCCCCAGACCTAAATACCTTGCTGTCAAACTCTGGAGCGTGGATAAGACTCCAGTGTATCCCTGTGATCTGTTTAAGCAGGGCTCTCGATTTCCTTTATGCTTCGATGTTTATGTGCCTTCTATGCTAAATGGGGAAGAAGAGCATCCCAGCAAAGTCCTTCGTTGCTGAGGCTGTGGAAATGCCAATTGTGAGGCTCCCCAGTGAAGTCTCTATGTAGTGTATCCAATTTGGCAGGAACAGAGGAAAAATTTCTGTCTTGCTATCTGTTTAAGCGGTGGGTTTTTTTTTTTTCTCTCTCTCCCTGAGCTGATGGCGATTACTGTCAGGTTGCAGAGGCTGGCAGTGAGAGGATGGATAGATTTCCTGGGAAGAGGCACGTGCCACCCACTATGTCACAGGCCTGGCATGTGGTAGCTTTCTGACTGCACTAGAAGATTTTTTTTCTCCCTAATAGCTGAATGTCAAATGTGGACTTAAAACTTTTGCTGCTTTTCACTGTCTTCCGAAGTCTCTCTTCTTATTTGCTGCCTCTTGCTGAACCTCCTCAGTTCTTTGCATTCTCTTTTCAAGACAGGATGCGTTGAACAGTTTCAGTGCTGCAGAAGTTACTATATCTTTGATTTATGTCATATCATTTATAAAAATTGGTGTTATTCACCGGTCTGTTCTTAGTACAGTCAGACATTTTGTTTTTTCTCCCCCCTGCTTCTGCAGTCTCTGAATAGACCTCGATATGTGATATAGACCTCGATACATGATGTGTATATGTCTCTACAGAAGGTATGTAAATAATCCCAAACTAGGGGGTGCGTGTTTAGGTACTGACCGGCTCAACTGTTGACAACTGCAACCCCTGACGTCTGAAGCGGCTTCCTTACCACTTCCCATGATTGCTTCCCCTGTGCAGCCCCAGCTGGACCTCCTGCGTCCTCATCCTGTCTCTGCGTCATCCAGTTTGTGGCCTGGCTCCCCTTGGCTCCTCAGCGCTCCACCACGGTCTTACCTGTGTGTTGTGTCCCCTGCTTACCTCCCTCAGCTTCCCATCCTGCTCAGAGCGCCTCGCCTCCCTGTCTCCAGTGCTCCACTGCCAGCCACCTCTCCCACACGGCGCTGCCTTTCCTGACTCTAGTCGCTGCCTTTCCTGACTCTAGTCCCTGCATAAAGCATCTCCCTTCCTTGCTTTTGTTTTTGTGGCGTTTGCCTGCATTGTCTTACTCACCTGGAGCTAGCTAAGCAACATGGCTGTTGATTCTGAGCGCATCTTTTTTTTTAACCAGCAATTCTCCAGGCAGCCCCTGCTGCTGCTGCCGCTGCTCGTCCCAGCACATCTGTGCTGTGCGGGCTGCTGCACACTGAACTGGATCAAGGAACTGATGTGGATTAAAGTAGCCAGGGTGGACAGGAAAGCTGCTTAACTCGGTGATTTGCCCAAAGAAATAATCAAAAAACTACAGTTTAAGGGTACTTTCATAGACCTCTGAGTTTAGGCGTCCCTTGTTTTAATGCAGACTTGCTGCCTCCCACCCTTCAAACCTTCCTCCTGAGCCAGCAACAACAACAGGTCTCCTTAGGCCCAGATACCAGCCTAAAATACTGAAAAATCCTGACGCTTCTCCCTCCATCCTGCCATAAGCCACGTTGAACCTGTCCCATGTCTCCTGAGTCACCTCATTTTGACGAGAGGTTCCTCGCCCGGTCACATCCTTTCATGCTCTTCCATTCTGTTTTCTCGCACCCTTCCCTGCCTTCACTCGTTTGTGTGCTCCTGACTCCATGCTATCCTGGGTTTAATTTTTGTTTAAGATCTTGGCCGCTTTAATGACAGCGGGAACTGAAGGCTGTTCGCTGTGGGGGCTGTGGTGCGCGGCTGTGCTTGAGGTAATGAGACTTGATGAAAACCTCTTGTTACTGTGGCAAGATTTCTCCTTCTCTGTATTTAATGGGGGGGTAGGGCGGGAAGAAAGGAAAAGTGACAGACCCTGCTGGGTATGTTAATATATTTTTAATGGCTTGCATGTGGCTAGCTGAAGACTTATTTGTCCAGCCTAAGAGAAACGGAGCAGCGTGTTGTTCCTGGGCACCTTTGGCTGAGCTTAGCCAGGAGTTGCAGTGAGGGAGAGAGCGGGTTGCCTGGAAATTTCACAGAAATCCTGATGGTATAAATGAAATCTATGAGAGAGAGAGAGAGAGAGAATGAGAGAGATGGAGGGGGTTGGCAGAAGAGGAAGAAGATTGGATCCCAGATACCTCCTCCCCTCCCCCTCCCAAAATCTTTCTCTTTTTCTGGAATATTCCACTGTCTGTGATCATCAAGAGAGCTACTGTCTCAGGCTGTGGTATTTCTACCAGTGCTGAGGGGAGAGATTTTTCTAAAATAATTGCTGTATTTCTGAGGAGAAACAAAGGGGTTTGCGCTCCAGCCAGGAGAGGGAAGGGGTTGGCAGGAGTTAATGGGGGCTGGACAGAGCAGGGAGCCCCTGTTTGGGCAGCAGGCTGGCCTGGGCATTTTTGTCTTCTCAGCTTAATATGCTATTTAGGCTGCAAGCAGGATGAGTCTAGTGGTGTGAGCCTGTTCCCTGGAGTCCTTTTCAGAATTTATTTTATTTTTTGCTGCTGTTGTGCCTCAGGCCTGTGCAGGGCAACAAGCACGCTGGAGCAGCGGGGCCCGGGGTCGGGCGGTGAGGGGCTGGGGTCGATGTGGGGCCCCGTGAGGCGGCGGGGCAGAGCTGAGCCGAGCTGCGCTTGAGCGCCAAGAGCATTAGTACTGCGTAACTCTGGAGGGCAAAAGTGCCAGCAGAGGAGGGGGCTACGGGTACGGAGGGTTGAGAGGGAGCGTCCTGCCCCCGCCAACTTGCGGCAGTTATGAGAGTCTTGAGGGAGCCATGGGGTTTCTCTGCCGCGCTTGCAAAATCCCAGCTAGGGGTGATGCAGCCCTAGGGCAGAGAGGACAAAAATCAGGTGTGCTGTGAAGTAGCCCTTTCCCTGGTGTGAGCAACTTGTTTCTTCAGAAAGGGCTACTGTTGCAGTTCAGTATTTTCCCCACGTTCAGTGACTCGCCGAGCTGTCTTGGTCCCCTTAGAGAAAGCCTGTCTGCCTGATCCTAAGCTCCAGCGATTTGGGGTGCCCCCTCCTTCAAGGGAGGAAGTCAAGGCATGAGAAGCACTCTCCAGCGAAGATCAGGAAGACCTGGCAGCAGCTATAGGGGCGAAGGCACTTCGGATGAGAGGTGTTGGACTCACTGTTGGGAAGAGGGTTTAAGGAGTTGCTTCCCCGAGTCTCCTGCCCAGCTTTGGGACCACAGGCTGCGAAGGATTTCTCACCGCCCATGTTGGTTTCTTGTTTCCTTCAAGTGACTGTGGTGCTGTGAAATACCTTGCTCTTGATGAGTGGTCCTTCCCAGTGGCAACATCTCTGGTTGCTCGAGAGGCACCCAGGGTCAAAGCTGTACTTTTGTCATCTTTGGAAAATTGAAGGTTTGATTCTGTGTAATTTTGGTGCCAGGGAATAGTGCTAGACTGGCAACTCCGGGGACATCCTCTGTAGCTTGCCCCTGCCAATGTGCCAGGTTTTTGACTCTGAGCCAGACTGTCCCCTCTGATTTTAAGTAGCACAGAAACAGTTTGTGGGAGATTCCTCTGCGGATATTGTAGATTTGTCTGCCTCACAGAAGGCTGGGAGCACATATGGCAAGGTGCCGTAGCTGATTGAGGGGATAGCAACTTGTTAGCCCACAGTTGCTCGATTCCTCTGTTGATCTGACCATACCCTTATTTAGACTTAAATTAGCTTTCATCTGATTTAGTGAAAATCACTTTAGTAGTGAAGTAGTCAAATCCCCTGTGCATTCTGTATAAATCTGCCCTTGCAGGGTTTTAATCCATTTTACCCACCCGCTTAAAGTATTTGCACTTGACTTTCCAGTGTGTCCCCATGCAGGCAAGCCCTAGTTCTCAGTGAAAGTCCACTGCTTTCTTAACCCAGTTTTCCAGCTGGGCTGAAGTTGCTGACGGCCTAATGACTTATCCAAGAGCATGAGTGAATGTGAATTGGCACAAAATCAAAGTCAGAGACCCACCAGTCTCCCTGTCCTGGAAATTCTGGACTGTTGAAGCCCTACATTTCTTGAGTAGCCAACAATAATAGTCAGATAATATAGTCATAGCTCTTTTTTTTTTTTTTTTTTTTTTTTGTAGTTAGGTAGCTTCTATTGATAGTATGATTATAAAGCAATGTTTGCTTGCTTGTTTGTTTGTTTGTTTTTAAGTTGCTTTGAGCACATGCTCTAACGTCCAGATTAGTTTTAAAGATAAAGAACGTTCATTTTTCACTGACTTGTACCAGTTTCTCCCTTCCCTTCCTGAATAGATTATAAAATGGTACTGTCACCAGGCCTGATATATCTAAGCCTAAAATAAACAGTAATGTGCGCTTGCTCTCTCTCTCTCTCTCTTTTTCTCTTTTTAATTATTTTTGGCTTTGTTAGAGAGCTGCTGGTAAGGTATAACGGATGGCTTCTCTGAGCTCTAATACTTTAATTGTAGGTATGAAAGTGTTGAGTCTACTGGCTGTCTTCAGATTAAAACAATTGAATAAATAAAACTCTTTAACAGAAAGTAATAAAAGCAAGTAAAGACCAACCAGAATTTGACATGGACTGAATAAAATACCACTCTCTCTTAACATCACAGCATTCAGTTTCTCAGTACGTAAGCGGACGTCATTTTCTTGGTCCTCTGATTGTCATAATCTTTCAGCCAGGACTTTCATCACCAGTCTTTTATTGCTAGTCAAGAAAGAGGGTTAGGGTAAAGGAAACAGACAAATTTTCCCCCTCCAAGTTAGTCTGTAATTACTATTAAAAATAAAGTTGTATGGATCCCTCTCCTATTTTTTAATTATAAACTTAGTTTAAGGTCACCTTTAGCGATCTTTGCAGCAGACAATGCACTGTAGCAGCCCCTATGGGGGTCTACAAACACTGGTTGTTTGTAGGCTTAGAATCAGATTTACTGGCACAGAAACTGTGCAAACATTTCTTCCTTTCTAGCTGTTTGCTAGGGCAGAGCTGCAGATAATGATTTGATTTCCGTAAGAGGAAATCATGGAGGAGGTTTTGAGAAGCCCGTAGAGCATCCTGCTGATGTTGCATGGAGGTTAAGGCAGGCATGGCATTTTTGGAAAGGGCGTCTGTGGTGTCCACTTTTCCCTTGCAGAGAGAGGGACCACAGTGGCCTGGAAGGAGGCAACTGAGATGGGTGCCTGTTGGAGTCCAACAGCAGGGTCCCAGTGAAGTTCTCATGAGGATTTATTTACTAATTTAATAATCCTTCCTCCCCGGCTGCTTGTGCACCAATTCTGGCGCTCCCATTGGCCCTTCCCTCTCTGTGTGCCTCTGAAGTGCCATCGAGTGGCACGAGGAATTGCAGCCCAGGAATTGCATCCAAGAGCTTGTGGTGGCGGTGGCTGCTGCTGCTAAATCAGCCAGCTGAGCACCTGCTGTCTTCCTGCTAACAGAACTGAGCAGCCAGCTATTTGTTATTAAAGTGACATTGTCAAAATAAAAATCATATTTTAAGCCATCTCTTCCTTGCATTCCTGCATAATGCACTGGGCTATGTTAAAACTAAATGAAATTTAAGAAACCACATTGGTATCTTGCTTGTAGCCAGAGGGGATGGCCTCAAGCATCAGATATGAATTACCTATATGCCCTGCAAAACGCAGCTTTGAATCCCAGCAGGCTAGGCTTAGCCCTGCATGCCCAGGCCGATAAATTGCCTTCCATGCAGCTTATGATGTGGGGCGCTCTCAGATGTGACCTTATTAAAACCTGGACCCCTCTGTGGACATTAGCGATCCCCTGGCTGTTTCCCCTAAGTAGAGGAGACTGTTGCTGCAGTGTCCTTGGCAAAATTTCTTCCTTCCCCCAAATCTCTGCTGAGAGGGGCACATGCTGGTGGTTTTACCCTTCCCAGCCTCGGGCAGGGCTGCAGCGTGTCGCAGGGTGACTAAATGCTGCTGCGTCTGGGATGCATCAAAAGCACGGATCAGCTTCCTCCTAGGGCAAGGGCTAAGGCTCCTGGTAGGTAAGTCATCATTGTGTACTCTACTTGATTATGCTGCGTTTGCTGATCAGATTCCTTTTTTTAAGGACTCTCAGAATAAAATCACAGCCTTTTCTAGCCTGCTGCTGCTAGACCATTTCACAGCCTCAGCTTGTTTCCTTCCCTCCTCCTGACTGATTTTTTTCCTGTCTGTATTGCCTTCAGAGCCTTTTCCTCTCTACCTTCTCTTTAACTTCTTCTCCCTATCCTCTATATGCTTGGCCACAAGTCAGCATCAAAATGTCTGTGTGCTCAGATGGTAGGTTTGGACTGTTATGAAGTACTCAATACGTGGAGGACAAAAACGATTTGCCACAGGCATGCGGGAAGAGAAGGGAATGACCCAGCATCCGAGAACGAGGCTAAAGTTAGAGCTGCTCTTTTTTGCCCTGCCTCTCAGCATGCTGATGAAGTTGGAGGGTTTTGCCAGTGTCATGTCTGTTCCTGTTTGATGACCATTTCCCTTTTCTTTCTTCTGGCCTTTCTCTTTTCATCCCCTCTCAAGAGTGTCCTAGGTGGACAGATGGTAGATCTTGGTACCCAACCTCAGCTCTTCTTTTGTCACGAGGAAGTGACCGACACCATCGTCAGGGTGCTGTCCCTGGGGTTGATGCTCCATTCAGAGGCTCTGCTGTCTGTAAGAGGGTGCTGCCTCTGCAGGGGTGGAGGATAAATCTGGGGTGCTTGGATCTGAGGAGAGCAGAAGGGGCTGCCCCGGGGTAGCAAAGCGAAATTGGGTTTCCCTGGGGAACAGAGGGCAAGAGTTAGTAAAAGATCAATTTCCAAAATGTTGGAATATTATCTTTGGGGAACTCTACGCAGAAGCATAGGAGCTGCTGATCCACAAATTGCTGTGGCTTGGCTTTATCTTGCTTCACATTACAATGATTTTCAGCAAGGCAGCATGTGTGCGTGTGTGTTAATGAAGGGTTTGATTCAGTACAAGCTGTTATTACTGGACCATGCTTTCTGGGTCTCTTTCAGAAGTAAATTAATTTTTGCTGTGTCCTGCCACTCCGAATGCGCATACATGCACATGTATGTGCACTTCGGGATCTTTCAGGATGGAAAGTGCAGTGGGAATGTAAAATACTGTAATTATGTGCAGTGTTCATTTCTATTTTTGCTCTGCAGTCAGTTTGGCAAGTGGAACTCTGTGTGTCTGGGCAGTTCCATATCTGAGCTGATATATTTACCAGTGCTTTTTTGCATTGTGGTTTACAGTATTGCAATTGAAACCTTCAGGAGTACTTAAAGATGGAAGGAGAGCGTGCCTCCATCGAGCTCTGCAAAGGCCATTTCTTCTAGTGCAAAATAATGGGACTAAATGACTCGACAGTGCCCCTTTTAAGTCCCGGGCTTGTTTCCTGAGGGGGCGGGGGCAAGGAGGTAATGTGCAGGTCTTACAGGAATAAAGGCAGTGTTTTGTGCTCCCTGCGGCTCTGCAGCAGTAGCTCCCTGACTGACCCCATTAGCGGAGCCGCTCTGTCATCGCGGACGTGTCAGGTGTGCAGCCAGAGAAGGCAGCGCAACAAACACCGAGAAGTTAGGGGTGGCTGGGAGGATACAGCGGGGACTGCCAAGTGGGAAGGGATAAAAGGTGGGGGGGAGGAAAAGATCCTCCCTTACAGTAACAGGGGTAAAAATACCCAAGTCCTTTCTTCTCTTCAGCTTCCTTTGAAGCTGCAGCCTTGGGAATTACAGGTCCAGAGAATTCTAATGCAGGCAAGCTCCTGCACCACTGTGGAAAGTGTGTGTAAAGTGGGTACCTTTCCCTTCCAGCTGCTCCTGAGCCAGGGCTCCAGCATGGTTCCTGCAGGAGATGCACTGAGAGATGAGATGTAAAGCCAAGGCTGCGATTAAAGATCCCAGTGCACTTTTCAGGAGATCAGGGGACAATAACCTTGGTGTCCTGGCTGGGTTCCAGTTCATTACTTTCTGCCCCACTAAAATTTCCCCTTCCCGTCCCCCTGCTGTTGATGCTAGAGAAGTTACCATTCACTTCCTCCCCTGGCGACCCACAGGTAATGTGCTGGCGCACAAGTCCTGCTTTATTTCATCCTGGCCATAAGGGAGTGATCCCTGCAATTTAGGGTCTCTGGGCTCAAAAGAAGTGCTATGGAAACACAGACATGCTTGGAATATACACACATACACAAAAGCACAGTTGGATACTGTTCCCTTCAGCTGCTGCTTCAGAGCAGGTAAACACTCCTTTTCAGCTGAATCTCCTGGCTAATTCCAAATCATAACCGTGTGTGTGTGTGTCTGCTGTGTGTGTGTGCGTGTCTGTCTCCATTCCCCCCTCTTTTGCATCTTGGAACAAGAAGAATGTGTCAAGCCCTCTGGCTGGATTCCAGGACTCTCCGTGGAACTATAAATCGACCCGTCAGGGAGGGGGAAAGAGATTAACGTTGGCCGTCTTCATTAGTGAGTCCCCTGAGGAACCTGGGTCTGCCATGAGCCGTGAATGAGACCAGCTGAGAGAGAGGGGGGTTTGCGGTTTTTATCACTGCCTCCAGAGACCCTGAGGAGTGGAGGAAGAGAGTGTGATAGGGACAGGAGGATGTAAAATAAAGGAAGCTGGAGCTTTCCAGCACATCGCTCACTCCCTCATTGGTGGGTAGGGTGGCTGGATGCCGATCCTCCATGCCAATCCCTGACCCGGGAGCCCATGTGTGTGGCTGGAGTACTTGGCATGCTAATTGGGAGCAGAGAGGAGCGAGCCCAGTGGCAGTGCAGTGCCCTGCCATGCTAAACAAGTGCTGGTAATTGCATTCAAGGTACTTTCATTATGTCAGATTTTTCACAGAACCAGAAAAGTGCATTTATCACAAGCAGCAGAATTCATCCTGGGCATTGCTCGGGGGTATGTGTGCTTATTTTCCCCCTCCTCTGCCTCCCTGAAAGAGGAAAGTAATTCTTTGCTATGTTTTATTCTCATTTGCCCGGCAATTTTTACAAATCATATCTGTGGGCTTCAAATGCTGATTGCTTTCTTCCTCCCTCTATTTATTGTGCGTGTTTGCACTGCAGTCTATCGCAAACACATGCGTGCACTAGCACACACGCACACTAATTGCTGTTTTCCAAGCTGAACGGCGGCCTGGAGGTTGCAACTGCAGCGGGTAAAGTCCCCACGAGGCTGGGTTGGGGTGCTGCTCCTACCAGTAAAATCTGGTTTAAGCTGGTAGTCATCTCCCCCTCCCCGCGTCTTGCAGTGAGTGACGCAGGCTCAACAGCTCCTGATAGCGATGCTCTTTATTCACAGAGCAACCGTCGCGCACATCGTGGCTGTGCGCTCGTGGCAGTGCACGCGCCAAGCCCGGGAGAGGGAGGTTTCTCCTGCTGTGTGGTCCTTATCGCCTCTGCGCTGTGACAAGAAGAGAACCAGTTAATGTCAGCTGGCAGTGGCTCCTACTGATGGGGACACAGATGTGAACTGGGACATCTTAGGTCCTCCTGCGCTGCTGGGCAGAGCGTCGCCCAGGAGAGCAGAGGGCAGTGCTCACTGCATGCGCGCTTGGCCACTCCAGTTCCAGAGGTGCCAGAGACCTTTGCAGGCGGTTGGCGTTACTCGTTGGCCTGACCCAGGGCTTTGCTAAAACTGCCCTTGTCCTCTCTTGCCACCTCACCACAATGTTTTGTCCTGTTATCCTCTGCCCTCAACATGAGCACGGCTTACATGCCTACTCTACCCTGAGACCCCTAGTCCTTGTCCTTGCACCTTAGTGCAAGGGTTTTCCAACCCCTCTGCCAAGTAGACACTTCTGCCGCTCAATCCTTGAGCATCTTGAGATCACCTTCTACCAGCACTTGCAACATGGTTGTGCCTTGTAGTCTTAGGCATTTACTAAATTGAATTATTACATTATTTTTAAATTAATTACTAAATTAATTTACTAAATGTTGTTCCTTTCTACTAACTAAAGGTAATAATCCTTGTTTTCTGGTATGATACAATTTGTATTGTTTTCTGTTGTAAAGAGCAACCCACAGTAGGCAGAATTGAACAAATAAAGGGTAATATTGGGAGCATGAAAGTGGTCAGAAAGCAAACAGAAAGTGGAGGGAAAGAAGCGGCTGTTTAAAATCCTTCCTTACAGGGACCTAACTGGTATAAGAACCGCCATTGCCAGATGAGTCAGCAGCAGATCTGGTGTAAAAACTAGGAATTCTGCCTCCTAGTTCCCATTTACACCTGCTAACCAAGGAGCACTCAGTGATGTTTTGAAATATCTTGGAAGGGAAGAAATAAACAGTGAAGAGCAGAAGAGTAACTGCGCCATGGTGCAGTGACACAGCCCCAGCTCTGGTGTCACTAATGAACAAGCTGATGGATGAGTTATTAACTCCACAGTCCAGAGGGAAGAGACCATTTTCACCCATACTATCTTAATGGACAGTGCTGTCACCCGCAGACGTGAAAGCAGCCTTTCGTCTAGCACCTGCCTGTGCTTTGGAGCCTCGGAGCCCTCTTTGCTCGCCCCGTGCCTGAGGCGGCCACCCTGGGCTATGAGGTGACCCGCTGGTGGCCAGGCTGCAGGTCTCTGCTCCAGGGGGCCCTCAGTCCTGTGGGAGGATGGAGGAGGGCCACAGACTGCTGCAGGGAGAAGGGCTGCGGAGGATTAGAGCAGCTGCTGAGGGACTCCTCCAGTGAAGCCTGAAATCAGATTGTTTGACAAACATCATGTTAGAAGCACCTGGCTGGTTCTGTTTGCCCCACAGCTCCCTACCTCAGAGAGAAAACGTGGCTTTCCAGCGCTCCAGAAGCTGCTCTTGCTTCCCCCTTGACCTGGCTCTGCCTGCGGGTAGGCTGCTCACGCGTGGCCCTGCCTCTGCGCCGACACAGGAGGCTGGGGGAGACTGTGGGCGCCCCTCGCCTGCCACCATCCCCCTGCTGCTGAGGGAGCACAAGCAGGCATGTGCAGAGGTGGGTTTGTTTGGTGAGGTTTTTTTTTTTTTCAGCTCTGATTTTTGTTCTGCCTCATTTGCATATCGTGTTTTTTTCCCTCAAGCCTTTGCATCTCCTTTCTTCCTTCTTTTTTTCTCTCTCTTTTTTTTTTTAATTCTCTTCTCTCTGCTGCAGATTGCTCCCTAACTCTCAATATCCTTCCCCCGCCTCGCTCCCCCCTACTGCATTTTTCTTTCATCCTTTGTTCCTGATTGCTTGTGCCCGGGAGCAAGGAAAGGGAAAGGGAAGGATACCATCTCTCTGCGAAATGCAGCACAAGAGGAAGGCAGGCAGGCAAAGTTGCCAGCCTAGCAGAGTGAGATCCCATCCATCCCGGTGCGCGCAGACTTCCACCCTCCATTGCGCGCGCAGGAGGCCGCCGGCCCTGGCAAACCCACATGGGACTCCCCACACACTGTCACTCTGGGCATCTGCTGCCCGCCCTGGGGGAACGAACTGGAGGATCAGAGGCGAACCCACACAGCTTGCTGCTTGGACCAGCCTCGAGCATTAACTGCGTCCCATGCGTGGTGCCCTGCCCAGCCTGGTCCCACTGCGAGTCTGGTGGGTGTCTTGCGCGCAGGGCTGCAGGTGATCATCTGAAATGTGTGCATAGGCTGGCTGATGCATCACGTCTTCCCTTTCCTTCCATCTCCTCTCCCCCTGCATCAACGGCGCTGCCATAATCTCTCAAAATCAACAGGCCATTACAGCCTGATGTAACTCAATGAGTACTTTTAAGACTGAAATCCTGCCGGGTGCTTAAAATTCTTAATGTAGAAACACAGTGTTGGCCTGCGCTCCCTCTCCAACGTATTTCCTGCCTTCTAGTGAGGAGTCCATGTTGTCCTGTATCTGAGTGTACTGTATTTTAGCAGAGTGGACTGCTCGCTTTGAGCCACCTTTTTATTCTCTCTCAGACTCTCTGTTTAAGATGTTTATTCTGGGAACTGATCCCTTTCCCCCTGCCTCAACCTTCTCCCTTTTCTCCATTACTTCTGAGCGATGACTGTCAGCCCTCGACTTGGGTGAGTGATGACTGTCAGCCCTTGCCTTGGGAGAGTGGAGGTCATGGCGTCTGATAGCTCCATCCCCTTTGTCTCTTTGCCCTCTATTCCTGCAGCCTTTGTGGCCTGGTGTGTCCCTTGCCCATGGAACGGCAACGGACAGCCTGTGCTTTTGCTGATCAGAGCCTGGGGGTGAGCAGTTCAGGTGAGCATGGGCCATGCTGGGCTTTTTGTGTACCAGAAATGTCTCTCTGCTGTGTGCCTTATTTCCCTAGAAAAGCTTCTCTTAGGTGTAGGTTTATACTTCGATCTTTCTTCTTGATCCCCTCCCCCAGGTTTTTGTTGTAAGCTGCGTTTCCACCCAAGAGGACTGTGATCTGAAAGCTTGATAGGGAAGGGGTATCAGCTCTCCTGGTATTTGCAGATTAATCTTATTTCTCATAGGACCGTTTTGCTTCTCAGATTTAGGTTGCAGGTAGATGCTAGGGAATGGCCCCAACTTCCATGTCAGATCCTACAGAAGGGGATTTTCTGTGATTGTTTGGGGAATGTAGGGTAAGTGTGGACGATGGACAAAGCTGAACAAGGTGCTTGTGCTGTGCATGCAGTGTCTTGGGACACAGAGGCAATGTGGTTGGCTTTGCCATCTGTGGTTAGATACGTGGGATGTTGCTGTCTTGGTTCCCTCCAGCTTCTCTTTCCCTTGTGCAGTTCATGGGCATGTCAGCAACATCTGCATGTCAGTGACTGCCGGCAGATGACCAGTGCAGAAGAGCTGCTCTGGCTGCATGGATTTCATCAGCCCTCAAATAGAGATGAGCAATTAGCAGAGTCTCTTTCTTGTTCTGCCTCCAGGCCTAACCTGCTGCTCTCCTTTATGGCTAGAGTAAAAATAGCAGGTTAGCGATAATCTCTTGTTCAAAGGAACTATTTATGGTCCTTAGCCAGTGACAAAATGTATGTTTTGAGCAAGTAGTTTGTTGTCCAAGACCTTTCCCGTGAGGGGCTCCCTGCCTGACACAGCGTAGCTGCAGGGTGCACACTTGGCTTTGTGCACACCGTAGCACAAGCTGCCGCTCGGCCCAGCCTGGCTCCTCTCCTGCCTCTGGCCCTTGAGCTGGGACCAAGGGTCCGTGGGAGAGCGAACAACAACTGCGCTGTGGGGACTCTGGAGCAATGAGCCTGAGGGAGAAGCTGTGTCTTTACGTCTTTGTCAGTTGGCTGTCTTACACCTTGACACGTGAGGGTCTATACTAATTTATAACCAATTTCCTTTCTGATGTCACCATGGATGTTTTCATTATACTTAGGGAAGTCTAATTATATTAAGATATTGGCCAGTTTTTCTTTGGACTGTGTAGTTTTATCCCTCCGTGTGCATTTATGTCCTGTGGCTGCAAAGGCTGTGATTTTTGTAAGGCTGCTCCTTCAGCTGTGTAGCTAGTGCCTGCATTTAGTAAACTTCACTTGTTCTCGGTATCTTAAGCAGTCAGGGAACCTCCTGCTGGAACTACAGATACTGGAGGTGAAAATGAGGGACCTCTCTGCTCATGCTAATCCTTCCACCACTCAGTGTGTTTTGTAGTTTGTTGTCCAGTGCTTCCAGATAGAACTGCTTGAGCTTCCCCTCTCCTTTCCTTTCTGTCCTCTTTATTCCCCTACCTTGCACTTGTGTAGAACAGGTCAATTCTTCTCTGACTTGCTCTGAAATCCATCTTCTGGTGTAAAAAGCTCCTGTTTAGCTGTGTGCCTCTGGAAAAGACTTCTTCACTACGTCCGTTTTGTTGATTCTTACATTTCTCATTCCATCTGAAAACACTCTCTCTTCCCATTCTTGTCCCTCTTAGCTTTTCTTCCATTGTAGATATGAGTGCTTGAGCTGGTTGTGAATTTTGATTAAACATTTTCTTTCCTTGGAGAATGTTGGTTTAAAACAGTAATAAGTGTCTGTCTTAAACACAACATTTCAGAAAATTATTCTAGAGAAAGGAATGTTTTGTTGTCCAACTGCCCAGAATATCCGTCAGCCTCCTGATTTACAGACACTCCTGATTTAAAAGCAAGGGTTTGAACCCGGGGTTGCTGTCAGAACATTTTTTTTTTTCCTTTTTTTTTTCCTGTGGCTGTTCCAACACCAAACAAATCCTGCCTCCTAGCTGCTGCTCACCTAGGGTCAGTGCAAGGGGAAGGAGTATCAGTGGCAGCCTAAGGTGGCTTTGTACCCAGCAGCCACGCTGATCCGGCTATGCCTTTACAGCCCTTCTGCAAGGAGAGGGAGACCAAATGACCCTGTTCATAGTTAGAGGATGGAAAGGGAGAGGAGGGAAAGGCTCTTGAGTTTGGAGGGGTTTTGATTTGTTTCTTTTCCTAAAGCTCTGAAGGGATGTGTGATCTATTTCATCATAATTAGGACAAATTCTTGCATCCATTTAGCCATGGAAGTCAGCACATGTGATACTCTTTTCCTGTCGAAAGCCTTCAAAAGGCACTGTGGGGTGAAAGGACAGGCCTGGATAACAAGTTATGATGCAAGCACTAGTGTTTAAAAAATATTCATTGTAGCTATGATGCACTGGCCAAGTAATCCCTTATGAAGTGTCAGGTTAGTATTCAGTTGTACTTGTGGTGCCGTGAGTGCGGTGTCATTTACAGCACGTGCAAGCTGAGGAAGGAAGGCAAGGCTCAGCAAACCACCGGAGGGGACGTGCAGGTCTAGCATTTGGTGCGCCGTCCTCCAGACCCTCTCCTGCCTCTGCTGGTAAGTCATTCAGCTTCCTGCATCTTCAGAAGGATATGCCAGAGGGCTTTCTTTGGAAACCTTGGCCTCAAAAGCAGTCCTAAGAATGCCAGGAGTCAGCCCTGATCCCCTTTGGAAGAGAGGAAGAAGATGGGAAGTGCGTGGGCAGGGCACCCGTGGGCTGTTTCAAGTGGGAGAGTAGCTGGCCAAGGCACCACAAATCTGTGAGGAAGAACCAGGAGACATCCAGCAAAATGGTCAGAGAGCAGAGTGGAGCTAAAGACGTGCTCTTCCGACTGGTGCATCCTGCCCCATGGAACGTGCTGCCACGAGGATTTATCTGCCTGGGGTATAAATGTGTTCAGGTTGGAATTAGGTGTGTGGAGAATAGATGCACTGATGCCTATTGAACACAATAGCCTGGATTTATATTTCCTCTGTCTGAGGAAATCCCTAAACTACTAAAAGCTGGGAGAGGATTTCAGGGGCATATTTGCTTCTGGCAGCTGTCAGCAGTGGAATTTGGACTTAGGTGGACGTCTGATCTATCTGATCCAGGATGGTTGCCCTAAGCTAGTTCATGGAGGACCAGTTGACCAACCTGGGGGAAGGGAAGCAGATGCAGAAGTCTGTATGGTTTGCATTTAATCTGTGTTGCTCATGAGGCAGAGTTGAAATGTAGGAAATATATTAGGGTTTGAGTTGTGAGACAGACTCTTACAAGCTTTGTTGTTGTGGGATAACACAACACCAAACATTGCTCTGTGGTTGGTTGAAGGAGGTATCACTGTTGCCAAATAGTATGGTCCCAGTTGCCTCTCACATTGGGATCGTGAGGGCATTGCTGAAAATTTACCTAGCGAAAAGATAAATTTTCATCCTGATCTCGGCAGGGAAATACGGGAGGGAGGGGACAAGGCTGGAGGGCTTGAGTTCCCCTTTCCACAGCAATAGGGGCTCCTACTGTCTCCACGTGTTACCAGACAGCTTGTTTTCCATTTACTTAGGTAGCTTGTCTGCCTCTGCCTTTTGCCCCCTGTTACCCCCATTTAACAACATTTCCCAGCTTCGCGAGGGTGTGAGGAGGGTATTGCAGGCAGTGATGAAACACAGTGCCTGCATGTGCAGTGCGTGCATGCTGGGTCTGTGAGAGTGTCACCCGCACCATGATCTCCTCCAGGCACTTACAGCCGCAATAGCAACATTTTTTTTCACACAAGGACAATCAGTAGCATGGGCTGTAATCTCAGTGTTTTTTTGTGTGTGTAAATGGTGGGATATCTGGCTGGACTGCCAGAAGGTTCAGCCTTGCTTGAGAAGTAACTCACAAATCACCAGGATACAGCAAGCTTGGGAATGGGAAAGTAGAGACTTGCCCCTCGTGGAAGTCTTGAGAAAAGAAACACAGAAGTGCAGAAGAGGAAGGATGCTCCTCTGGGGTGGGATATGGCAGGATTAATTTGGGGCAGAGTCTGGAGCTGAGGAACTGGGAGTTGTAGAACAGAGTGGAGTTAGAGATTTGGGGGACAGAATGAATTGCTGAGCAGGGGAGGGACAGATGGAGAGAGATCTTGGAGAAGGGCCCAAAATTGCCCTATTCAGTACGTTTGGGAGAGTCATCGTGCCTCTCATTACACATATGTTTTTGGGAATGATCCAGGAGAGGTTTCAACAGAATCATAATCTATTTTTTTTTTTAAAGAAAAAGCCCAAACAAAACCAGACTCATTATTTTGGGGTCATTTTTATCAGCACTGATTAGTTTTTAAATGGAAAAATCTGTTGACTGTTAATACCTCTTGGTTTTCTTACACTTCCATTCTAGGAGGGAATTGTTGCCAGGCTCTGGATCAAGTTGAAACAGGAGTTTCACATAGATTTAGGACAGATGTAGAGGCAACCTAGGAAAAGTGGAATGGCAGGAAATTATGTTGGTCAAAACTGACATGCTCAGCACAGCCAAAGCTCTTGAGCTAGTGAACCTTTTTTAATAGCACATGTTGCCCCTGTGCCATAGACCCTTTTTTTTTTTTTTTCCAGGGAACAGATGGAAAAAAAAATCTCTTGGGATGGGATATATCTCCTGTGCCTGGAGAGGAGTTTATGTGTGCTCAGGAGGAAGGAGAGTAACACCTCTTGCTCTGCATGTGTTTGGGTTAGCAGGAAAGCTCCTTGAGCATCTGGGCTATATTGGATCCTTGTTTGTCTAAAGTGCTTTGGGATGCTGAGGTCAGAAGAGCTTCCTCTGTTGCAGTGGGGATCTGTTATAATAACTGCTGTTTCTGCTGTTACAGGCCACACAAGGATGAGATATTTATTAGGCTAATGAGCAAATTATAATTCAAAGCTGCAGGATGAGCAAAAAAAGAAATCTATGTTAGCTCCCAACTGGTAGTGGCTGAAGTATCAGAGTCACAGAATTGTTGAATTTTAAAGTTTTCCCAAGTGACCAGCCCTTGGATGAGATGCAGATATATATGAGTATGCTGCTATATTCTTAAACTTATAAATGTATGTGTGCACTGTGGTCATGAGAAAAAGAATGAGGGAAAAAGCAACCATACCTCATTTCTTGTCTTTTAGTATGTGAATTCTCATTCATAAAGCACACAGACAGGATATTTTTGTACAGCACATACAAGTTTTTTTTCTTTTTTTTTTTCCACTCAAAGAAAATGCAGAAAACTTTTGCCATGCATTGAAATACAGCTGTGTTTCATTTGCACCGTGACGCTCTGAGTGGGCATTAGGACCTGACCTGCCTAGTGTACCTGTTTTGCATCATCTCTGTACACCAAGGATTTCTGTTTTTTTTTTTGTGTAAACTCTATTGACCTGCTCTCCAAAGGCAGTTTCGGATTATGCCTTGTCTGGGCTACAGGCAGTTGGTGGCCTCAAGGTGAAACCCTCTTTAATCATTTAGAGTGAAGGCCTGAGTTCTGGAATCTTGCAAATATATTAACATGCTTTTGATAAATAAAAACTTTGAGTACTTTCTTTTGTTTATTTGTTTGTTCTCCTTTCCTTTCCTTTTCTTTTTTTTTCTCCCTTGGAGAACCCTTGACATAAGCTTTTATTGTAAGTTGGTTGTTAGGGCTGAGAATTTGCCACGACTCCCTCTCCCCACCCAAAACAAACAAATAAGTAGAACCATATGTAGTTGACTTCATGCTCCAAACAGCCTCTTAGGCTACTTCCTTACAAAATCAGCAGCTTTTTTTGTGTTGTTTTCCTGAGACAAGCCAGACCACTCTAGGCTGCATAGAGAGGGAAGATGTTTGCCCTTGTGATGCCTCTGAAGTCAGCCATGAGCTCTATCCAAAGTACTATTTTCCTACAGTTCAAGTCACCACCAAATATCCTTCTAGCCAAGCTCCCTGTCTGAAATAAGCTGCTATAGCAAAGATAATGAAGAGGCTTTAAAGAGGTTCCTTGTTTTTTTTTTTTTTTTCTTTTTCCCAAATTGAAACATTTAGTCATCTTTTAAAGCATAGTTCTCAATGCAAGGCCAATAGACATTCTTCGCTCAGTAGCTGTTTCTAGTTTAGACTCAGTATAAATCTTTTCTGATTGTGCAGTCTGGTTCTAGGCTATGAAGCAGCCCAAATACAGTGCCAAGTGATTTTTAACTCAGTGTTTTAATCTGGGCATCACTACCAACTTTCCACATGGTCTTATCAAAATCACCTAAATTTATCCCTTACTTCTTTTTTTCCCTGAAACCAGGGTAATTTCTGGCAAACTCTCAAGAGATTTTATGGATTCAGTTGATTCTTGTAGAGGGTGCACCAGGCCCTAGTATTAAAGAAGTAGGAAAGCACCTTGTGACCCAGCATGAGGAGAAGATGAAGTGACAGAAAGTGACGAGTAACGGAGGAGCGTCAGCCAGAGGATGCAATAAAGGGACCATGGTGGGAGCTGGATGGAATGTGCAAGGTTTTATGAAAAGGGATGAGAGGGAAGGAGACGCTCCAGATCGAAAAGGAAGAGGAATGGTGTGCAAAAGAAAGCAGTAGTTTAGAGGAAAGTAGCATGAATTGAGGAGCTGGAAGAAAGAAAAAGGCGGAAGTAAGGAAAAATGTATGTTAAGGTCAAGTAGCTTTGATCACATGAATTTTACTTCTGGGGCATTAGCGTACATCTCTAAACTTGCGGCAAAATGATTTTTTAAAAAAATGTCTGAATGCTACTAAACACTCTTTTTTTTTTTTTTTTTTTTTTTTTAAGTAAGAGGATGTCTAAAAATTGCTTCTAAGGTTATACTGTCCCAGCTTCCTGATAGCAATCTTCTTTCTCTGGGATGTAGCCACTTGAATTTTAGAAAGTGTTGATGGCTTGACATGTCCCTTTGCCAGGATTTGTCATGGTGACTCTAACGTTATTGTCTCCTGTTCTCTCTGTATTTTTTTTAAGAATGTAAGCAAAAATTGAATGTACTGTGTGTGTGTTTGCTTCTACTCTTTAATAATAATAATACCTGTCACTTAAAACCTAGCCTGATATATCTCTTGTTGTTGTTGTTTAAATCGCACTGGTGGAGGTTCTCCTTTCCCTGCTCTTAGCTATGACCTGTGAGGAGTCAGTGGCAGGGAGAAGGAATAATGTTTGGGTGGTTTGTGAGGACATGCTTCATTTGGGGAAATAGGACGGGGATGTCAGGGTTGATTTGAACGTGAGGCTTTCTTTTACTATTATTGTGCCAGACCGCATGGTTAAGTCACAAAACAGGGTTTTTTCAAAATGAATGTTTAAAATTTTCCATTTTGAAAGATACTCATTTTAAAAATAAATAAAAATAATAAACATTACGACCTGCACATAGGTGAATCCCTTGAAAAATTTAATGGTAGAAAATATTTGTTCCTTTTATTTATTTTAAACTGGACAAATATTTTAAAGCACAACCTATTGGTCTTGCACAAATTTCTGCAGTGCCTAGCCAGGCAGTGGAAAAGCAGAGAAATCCCTTCACCTCCAACCACAGCATTAGTTAAAAAAAATATGGTAATATGGGCAAATCCTGGGATTCTATGTTATAAAAAGCCATGGAGTGGTTGACTTCTAAAGGGATCTGGTTAGCGTTATCAAGACTAGCAGCATTAATAACTGTTTCTTCTAAGATTATTAGTGAAGAGAAAGAGGCCTTTTGCTTAATGTATAGTGGTCATCTGTAGGAACAAACAAAAGACTTTTGGGGTCAGGGTGCCGCTGCCGCAGGCTGTTTGCAGCAGGGCCCAGCGAGGCCGGTGTCCCCTGCTTTCAAAGACAGCAGCCGCGGCCACGTGTGGGTCGCGCGCTCCCAGGTGAGACGGACCAAAGACCTGATCCGCTCTGACAGCTCCAATATTTTGCTTTTATCTCCTCCTCCGTTGTCTGCTCATTTCCTTCAAAGGGTGACAGCCCTGTGAAATCTCCCGGCAGCAGTGGCGTTTTTTCTCCCTTGAAAGTTGGAAGGGGCAGGGGACAGATAGGGGAGAGGATTGTGTTTTTCTTTTTTTCTTTTTTTTCCCCCTTGTTTTAAAGCTTTTATTTGGCTTGTGTTTTTTTCCTGGAGAAAATGCAGCTTAGAATTTCAGTTTGTTTTTCTTTTTCTGTTTTTTTTTTTTTTTTTTCTCTTTTTTCTCTCTCCCCTTCAAGAAATTCCTGTGAAATGATCAGAAGATTTTTTTTTTTTCCGCGGGTGAGATGCTTCTGTATTTTGAGTCCTAATCACTTAGGTGAAAAAGAATAAGTAAATTATATATTGAACTGCTAACTGGTGCTGAGGCCTTGCTGTTTCCATGGCAACCAGGCTGGAAATAGCTGCCGGTGACATCAGCACGGTGCAGGTAGAGCTGGATCCAGCCGTTTTCCCTAAATAAGTGAACGCGGCGGGCACAAACATAGCTCCAACGAGCAGTGTATGCAAAACACCTTGACATGGCAATTAACATATGCAAATAGGGCTGCCGGCCTGGCAGGGGGAGCGGGAGTCGTGCGCTGCTGGAGCCCACGGGGTCCGTCCCCCCGTGCCGGGGACGCTGCCCGGGACAGCTCCCATCTTACTCCCCCACCTGCAATTTGGGTGCAGGGCCTTTCTGCCCGCCTCAGCGGGAGTGAAGGCCCTTTGGGCAAGTTTGTCCTTGGCCTTTTCTTCTCCTCTGGTGCCTGGCAGTGCCCTCATTGCATGAGCTGTGCCTTAATTCAAATTGCTGTCTACGATAGTGTGAAGTGCAGGTAAGGAGTTTTACAGAGCTCTGCTTAGACACTGTTTCTTTCTGATGATGGATAAAATACCTGGTAGGTTGTTCCTTTATTTTTGTTTTTTTTTCCTTTGGTGTTTCTTTAGGTTTTGTTTTGTGGAGCATTTGGTTATGTTTCTCTTTAATCTTTGAGGTGCCAGGAATGTAAACTCCGGTCTCTTCTGGCATTGCTGGAGGACAAGTGGGAGGTGTAAATGAATCCGTGCATATGCGCAGTTGAAGGGGTATATTTGGTGAGCCTTTAACAGAGGCCCTCTACACTCAAAATATTAATTACTTGTTGAAGTAAGTACATGTTAAGCAAAACAAACTAACCACTCTGATTCAACATGATTATTTGCTTTTCCTCATACAGTGGGGAATAGAGGTCCCACCTGAAGCTCTCTCTGTCCTGCATATAGGTATTTACCCCACTCATTTGTGACAGGGACTGTCCAGCACTGAAACCTGTGTAGACAAAGACAAGGTGACAGCGAAGAAGAATAAATCTCCTTTCAGCTATGGAAGTGAATATCCCTTTTCTAGCAATAAAAAACACAGATCAGATCATCCAGTTCTACGCACAGTGATAACACAGTCGATGTGATACTTCTGTGTGCGTTCTGGTGTCTGTGTCCAATTTAGCTTTAACTGTCCCAAATGATTGCATTTCCATCATTTTCCTGAAAAGACAGGCCATATGTCTTCTTGTTGAGATGATTTCTCTCTTTCCCATATTGTACTTCTCAATAACATGCCTGTGTCTTGTCTTTCTTGGTTCTACTAGACCTGAGCATAATCCAGGTAGGATTAAAGAGTTCCTCTCTTTGCTTGTGCGTGTCAAAAATTTGTAGCAGTTGAATTCTTATCTATCTCATTCGTTTATGAAAGTTGAGCAAGCTCTCACATTTTGAGTCTTTTTGTTTGCAAATTGATTTCTGGTTCTGGTAATATACCTGTTACTGCTCTGCAACCGTCTATATGCACTTTTTGGGCAGATTTTCATGGAATTAAATATCAGTTTTCTGGCATGCTCACAACCAAAACGCTTTGAGGCCCGTCTGCTCTAAAGACCCCCAAGTGCCAGCAGCAAGTGCAGCTGTTTGCTTGCAGCCGTGCCTGTCCGCATGCGGAAGCCACTCTCGTTCCAACTACCCTCTTCAAGAGCCTGACCCTCAGCGCATCCCGTGCCCACTGTGCCTGCAGCATTGCAATGGCTTTGAGCACAAAGCACTGATGTTTCAGTTGCTCTCACGGAGCTGGCGCTCTCAGGAAGGGGCTCGTGCTGCCTCTTCCCTTTCGTCAAAGGAGATGAGCTCAGAGTGATATTATGCATTCAGATGTGAATACTTATCTTTCTTACAGGCATAAAGACTTTCAGTGTTTATAATGAGAAACCTGACACAGGGCAATGGATGGGGAGTTCTGTTAGGTGCTGTGGCTCTCTGAATGCTGTTTGCAGATAGCTGTGCTGCATGGACCTCCTATCATCCTTCACAGACCAGCAGTGACCTGCAGACCACAGTTCAGGTACTGCTGTTCTCAGGCCTTATCTATACTAGGAAAAGGAAGACAAATGATGCAGAGTTTATCGTCTTATTGTAAGGCTAAATGACACTGTGTATTTGTGTGTGTTTAAGAGTTTGCTTTGACTGTGTTGCACTGACATTGCTGCTGCCAGCGGTGAGTTAACTGTCCTGATTTTGTTAGTGTAGATGAAGATAAAAATATATGGAACTACAGAATATGAATCCTACCTTTATTAAGTCCTCTTTTTGGAAGCAGCTGAAAACATTAGCAGCTCTTTCTCTATCTTTTGGTGGGCTATTCTAAATCATTTATATGGTGGCTTCCAAGGAGGTTTTCTTCCCTAACACTTGATCTGTAGGCAATGCTACAGAGAAGTGAGTAGATGAAGACAGAAGATCTCTGAAGCCTTGCTGACAGAAAGGAAACCTTGCAATGCGTTTCTCATGAGTGCCAAGCCTAGTTAGCTCTCCTACCAGTAACAATACTGGGAGAGTAGTCTGGGATAATCTGTGGACTATCAAGTGCTATGGTCAGAAGTTTGAAGGGCAGAAGCCCCTACCATCTCAATGATTGAGCAGTCCTGAAAGCCTGATCTTTAGATACTTCTGTGTGTTAACTGAGCTCTTGGAAGATATTTCCCCTACTTAAACATACTGTGCTTGGATACAGTACAGTGTGTGAAGTATTAGCTGCTTCATCTTAAGACACCTACTGCTATTAACACCCTTAGAGTTCCTCAGGATTTTCTTATGCCTCGTGTCTTTTTTACATCTGTTTTCTAGAGCATGGAATCTCTTGAGCCAAAAATGGACATTGTTTTGTCATTATAAATGTGTTGCTAGTGTGAGCGAGAGTGGCCCAGGTGAAGGTTCACATTTGAATCTGTCATAGATTCAGGTAATGAGCCACAGGAGACCAAGCCTGACAGAAGGTAAGCCCAGATGACTTTTCACTCCTTGGTTCTTCTATTTTTCTCCCAACTCACTTGGTCTTCGCAAAAAGGAGACCCTTTTTTCAGCTGTCCGGTGTGTTGTTCTTGGTCTCTGTAAACACAATAGTCCTTGCAGGAGGTCTTACGTAGCGTTTGGGAAAGCTGAAGACTTCTGAGGGCAGGGTTTTATTACCTTCTGCATGGAGGCTTGCTCAGGTCCTGAGAGCTCAGTGGCCACCATTTCTGGGTTACTGTGTCTTACTTCTGGAGCTGTGGCATCACAGATAGGCACAGACTGGCTGCCTGTGAGCCTGAAAAATATCACCCGAGGAGTGAGAGGGATGGATGATCTCTGGGGGGCAAACTTGAGGGAAAGAGGTAGCGGCTAGAAGGAGTTAGGCCCTGTTTAAAATGGCTGCTGCCGCATTCAAGGGGCCATTTTAAGTGTCTGTTATCCTACTCTCTCTTAAGGATGTAATTTGAATGAATGTGAAGCCAACAAAAATGTTAGATTTGAGTACAAATCTGTTCTGATTTGGGGATTCATCTGAGTCCTAACAATGCATAAAGTGCTGTGCAATGAGAGGTGATATATTGTGGAAATGTAAAATATGAATTTTATATTTATTACCGACTTGGCAGGGTGCTTTTCACATTGCCATTCTGGTACAATTTTGATTAGATTTTTATGCTGAGCATCAGAGAAACACTGCTTGTGTGTATGTATTTCTCACTCCCTTTTGCGCTTCTCGTCGCTGATAAGGAGTAGTCTGTGCTGATGAAAGGGTTGACAGTCCCTGGGCTGTAATGCTACAGTTGAGGCAATGCCAGTAAAAACCTCCTGTGCTAGGGGGGAAGGCCTGCGTGGACATGGAGCAGAGTGCTTCTGGCATGAGGAAGACAGATCCATTTCTGTGTCTTTCCTGCTTCCTGGCCTCTGGAAGAGTTCAAAGGGCAGCGGCAGGTTCTGTGGTGGAGACTTGTGTGGAGACTTGGTTCAGTGCTCATGCATGGCATCTTGAGTCCATGTGTTGCTCCCATTTTCACAAGTTGTCGACTCGTAGCCAATTTTGCTTACTCCCAGCCTGTGCCAGCTCTGAACTAGCACTTAAGAAGATAAAATTAATCTGTAGTCAAAGTGGTGTCTGTTTTCTCACAGATGCTTGTTTTTGCTAAATTGGTAAGCATCAGGAAAACATCCTACTCCACAGACTACTTTACAAAGTTAGGGTTCAGGGACAGTGGAAAATGTGTTATGTATATTTATATGTAGTTGTTTATACAACCCCTGTCTTTTCTCTAGGGTCCTTTACAAGAATTAATGCATGTATTCTTCCCAGCTCTCTGGCAAAAGAAGTAGTGTCCTCATCTTATAGCTGCATGAAGAACTGTATTGTGTAGTGCAAGGTGGAGCAGAAGGTCTGCATCATACCTGGGAATGGAACCCAGGCCTCATGGTGCTCAGTTCAGCAGCCAGCACCCAAGGAAGATGAGAGAAAAGAAGGAATGATTTTCATGCTTATTTAAAGATTTATGTGCTTGTGCTGCATCTGTTTCCAGAGATGAACCTCTTCAATGTGGCACTTTTCATTAGAATAAGTGTCTTCAGAAGGGGCTTAAAAGGATAAAAATGGGGTAGTAGCTCTCTGCATCTTCACCACAAACAACATTACAGTTGTACTGCAGAAATGCATTTAGCTTATGGCATTTGGTGGAACCAAAAGGTTTGACTAAATTTGATACTGGCATAGCACAATGTATGAACAGATGATTGCCAGCAAGTTGATTTACCATGATCAGATTGTAACTTGTCATCTGGGCTGTAGTAAATGACTCTGTGCTCCTTCTTCATCGCAATAAGAAATAAAATGTTTGCTTAAACCATCAGGAGGTTGGTTGGTTCAGTGTCACTGTGACTCAGCTGACAAATGGTAACTTGTTAGTCATGGTAATTCAGTTGCTTACTTCTGTGTTTGCATATCTTGGACTAGTTTCGATGGGTAGCTATTGCACATGGTAGGATAAGCCAATGAAAGAGAAAACCTCCGAGTTACAACCCCCCTCCTCCTTGCTAGCACAGGTAGAAGCAAATCTGTGTGCAGAGCTACTGGCTGTTGGAGAAAATACAAAAAGGATTTATCTCTATCTTAAAAGTTCCTAGCCTTCCAAGGTAAATCCATCACCTTTACCAAAGCTGTAAGTTCTTCTTGTATTTAAAGTTTTAGCAGGAAGTGGACAGGGCTTAAAGTAGCATTATATGGGTTAGTAGTTCAGTCTGTGCCCTTTGGCAGCTGGAAGATGGACTTTTAGAAGAAAAGGTGGAGAACTTTCTCCTTTTTGGGAGCCAAGCTGGCCTTCCAGACACCTATGTTGAGTTGCTCCTTACCACAGACCCTCACATTATCCAGTAATAATGTGTGAAATTGTGTGGGTCTGGGCTGCACAATGCCTCTAGCCTTGGGTTACAGGTATTCAACCCACCTCTTAAAACCTGTGAGTTCAGGACTTGCCGCCTCAGGAGGAAACACCACTCGCCGTGTAAAACCACTATGCACTTAAGCTTGTTCATGCAGCAGAGGTAGTGCGCAGTAAGCTGGGGTGTGAGTTTATGGCTCGCTAACTGTTCTGAACTGCTTTGTGTGGGCTTTTTTCACATGCAATTAAGAGCTAAGCCGCTCACTCCAGCAAAGGGGAGGAAGAGCGGCTGTGGCATGAATTGGAGCCCAGTGGGCTGTACGCCGGCAGCCGGGCTTAGTGCCTCCTCCCCAGGGTAAACAAGGCCTTAGGTGATTCCTGGTTTTCTGAGGAGAGCAGCTGGGATGGGAGCTGCGGTTGAGGGCTGAGGAACAGTGTTATTAGCAGGGCTGCGTGTGCCGCCCCAGGCACAGCCAGGAAGCGGTCGGTCAGGCCCACTGCGTGCTCCGCAGGAGCATTGGTAGGAAATGGGGAAGAGCCTATGGGATGGGGGTTAGTCACGGGCAGCAGGGGCAAGGTGACCTGAGCTCCGAGGTGCTGGCGGGCTCCCAGGACCTCCTCTGCTTCTTGGGCAGCCATGAGGCCTTTGCAGAGCCCGCCTGCAGGTTGTGGATGCCGGGAGGAGGCGGGGAGAGTAAGCGCTTCCCGCTGCTGAGCAGGGAGCTGGCATCAGAGCAGTCTCACCTCTGCCCCTGCCATCTCCCACTCGCCCTTCTTGGCTGCTTTCCACATCTCCTCGCTCCCGTTTCTGGCTGTTGGCTGCCCCAGCCAGGCAGGCCCCCCTTTCTTGTGCCTGGGGAGGGCCAAGGTGAGAGCTGGGGGAAAGGGTCCTGGGGCCTGCGAGCCCTCCCGCGCAGGGAGAGCGGCCTCCCCCCGAAGCTCCCTGTGTCAAGCGCGTGTTTAAGCTTGCGCTAGTCTCCTGGACACCTTCCTGGTGAGTTTTCCAGAGAATGACTACAGATGAAATGCAATTAGACACAGATGGACGGGGGCTGGGGGAGGGGCGGTAGACCGGCGAGTTTGGAACCATGGAGAAGGGTAGGGATTAATGGAAAGGCCGCGAGGTGGGGGCTGGTGCGTGCCCGTGCGCAGGGCAGAGATGCATTCGAGGATCAGAAGCCTCCGCTGGGAGATGCTCGCCAGGGCCGGGGCCGGGAACCCTAGGAGGTTTCTGTGCTCTCAACTGCTGCCACCGCCGCTGTTGTGATTGTGTGAGAGCCAGAGGGAAGCAGCAGGCGTGTCTCAGGGATGATTAATCATGTATGGCAGTACCGAGGAAGACGAGCGTGGTGCATGCACCGAGAGCAGCGCCTCCCCGGCCCTCTGGCGCGCTGACAGGAGCCTCTCCTGCGCCCAGAGCCAGCCCTGCGGGATGGTGGGCTGAGGCGGACTGCGCGCTCAGCCCGAGCCAACGGAGCTCCTTATCCATCCCGCTGCCCAGAAGCTCTGGGCTTTGGAGCCTCTGGAAACGTAAATCTCTTAGGTCTGGGAAAGAATGAGAAAAATGTGAGAGCGAGGAGCTGAGCTAGTCCAGGTGGGAGGAGAGGCAGACCTGACTGAAGGTTTAATTAGCGAGGAGCGCAGAAGGAATAAAAGTGGGTTTGGCAACAGCAGGCTCTGAGCGCTTCCCAGTTGGAGAGGTGGGGACAGGGCACAGAGCAGCCCAGATTGTTGCAGATGTCCCTTCGCTTCAGGACTTGTCAGCCTCCTCTCCCCCCAGCGCCTGGCGCTAGCGCAGAAACCTGAGATTGAAATGTGAATTGGTGTAGGTTGGGGGGAGAGATTTTGTCTGTTTTCAGTCTTGGAGTCTCTGGGCTTTGACTTCTTAAGCTTTTCTTCAAGGCAGTAGGGACTAGAAACCTGTTTTTCCCACACCATTTTTGAGAGGTCAGACCACTGTACAAAAAGAAAAAACAGAAGATGAGAGTATCAGAAACTTGCCAAATATCCTGAGACACGTGATTAAAGCAGAGGTGCTGGCAGGCCTGCAACTTTTAACCAAGTTTCTCAGTTTAATGGCCACTACCTGTAATGCTCTCTGTACACATGTCCCCCTCTCAGTTTCTTCTGCAAACATCTGAAAAGCTCCCCTTTCCTCTGCATCCTGCCTCCAAGGGTAAGGCAACATTTTTCTTACCATCACTATTATGTACAGTGGTCATCATTTTTTTCCTCCCTTAATCTTGAAAACATCCCTTTTGTGGTTTGTAACAGTTCTTTTGGGGAGCTTTGTGTTGCAAGAGAAATGTTTGATTATTATTTTCCTGCCTCTCATTTACATCTGCTTGGCTCTAGATTTGTTCAGGAGGCCTTAAGTGTATTGCTGTCTCCTGTTTGTTGAGGTGGGATCTCTGAGCTTATTTTTGGAGGGTTGCTTGGGCGTGCTGTGCTATGTTTGTTCCTGGAAGATTGTGAGTGAATGCTGTTTATGACCGTTAATTTTCTGTGTGCTGCTTCCTCGCACAGTTCAGAGTCGTGGCCAGAATCTGGAATGTATTTTTTTTTCTTGATATTAAACATGCAGCTAAATATTCCTATCACAAAGAGGATAGGAGCAGGGCATACGAATGGGTCAGAAGCAGCACAGAGCTACAAGAGATTTCTCAGGACAGAGTTGGGCTCTGTTGGGAAAACCGATGTGCTGCAGGGAGAGGTAAAGCAAGAGGCCTACAGATGAAGTTAGGTGTATGTTTGCAGTAGTGTTTTGGGCTCCCTGGATTAAGAAAGCAATGTAGTTTTCCAACCAGAACTGAAGCATTTCAGTGGCATTAAGATCTGACAGAGCCAAGAGTTGGAATAAATACTTAATGCTCCTCCCTGTGAGACCTCTACTCACAGGCAGTAGTCATGGAAAATGGGACAAAATAGACTTGGATTGCTGAGTTAGTGAATAGTGCGTCTTTTTATTCTTTGCTGTTTTCAAGCAAGGCATTTTCCTCGCCCCGTGAGTTCAGCAAACTTCCTCTGTGGTGCTGGTAGCCTGGGGAGGCAACGTGGAGAAGGTGCAGGAGGCTGCTGGCGCGTTCCATTAGCTGTGTCATGGTGTACGTGCGGAAGGTACTACACAGTCCTAGGCGTTTTGTCCTCTGTTGCTGGTAATGTGTCCTGGAGCATGGGGCGTTGGAAGAAGGGCAGCTAGGGCTTCAGCTGTAGCCCAGCTGGGGACTCAGGAAAAGTAACGGGCTCCTCCACGGAGGCTGTGTTGAGGGACCCTTCTTCCCTTCCCAAAGGGACCATCTGTCCATGTGATGAGAATTAGAGAATGGAGGGCGAGCGGAGGGTGGATGGAGAGCGAGCGGAGGGCGGATGCCTGCATACCTGAGACCTATGGAGGGTTGCTGCTTTCCTTTGAAGCTCTTCCTGAGAGCATTTGTTATGGTGAAGAAGTGTGAAGGGACAGCTCGTCCTCCATCTCCCCTCTTCCCATTCATCAGGGTGGCAATGGAAGCAGGGAGCTCCTGCTGAGGCTTCTCTCACGGATATGATTTAAGGGAAAGGAAAAAAATGGGGCCAAGAAGGCATGATTTGCTACCTCGCTCACCTACCTGACTGATAGGCAGCAAGAGGAGTGTGTTGCCAACTATTGGGAGCTGCAGCCATGCCTTGACAGGGATATTGATGTGATGGGGAATAACGTTCCCCCTTTGGGCTGCTGGGGATTACAAAGGCTCTTTCCAATCTTGGGGATCCCAGGCGGAGTGCAGTGAAGAGCGGAGCTGCAAACCAGCGTGGACACCGAGTCTGAGGGGAGCACTTCTGTGTCGCGGCGGTCTGGATGCTGCAAGAGGCAAAACACAGGGGCTGCTTCCTCCTCAGCCCTTGATGTTCAGGTTGTTTTGCTGGGAAATGGGGAGCCTGAATGAGAAGCTTTGTGCTCTCCTGGAGCATATGGAGAGGCGGCAGTGGGGTCTCCCAGCCGGCGGGGCCCTGCCATGATGCCCCCTCCCCCTGCTGGGGGCTGATGCTCTCCGCAGTGTAATGGGAGCTTTCAGAGATAGCAGAGCCGGGAGCTGGCTGCCAGGCTCCCTTTAATTCCCCCAGCTGGCAAACAGGAGGTCTGTGTTGGTTGCCGGGGCGATGGCGGGAAGCTGTGTTAGTTTAATGAAGCATCGGGAAGCTGCTGTGTATTTGCGGGGAGTGGGGGCTCTCCTGGCTGCCAGCTCTGTCCCCCGGGGTGGAGGGGTGGCTGCCGGTGGGCTCACAGGCCGCAGAGCCGCCCCTGCCCCGGGATGCGGAGGCTGGCGCCGCACGAGCACGCGCCCGTGGCCTCAGAACATGTCTGCCTGCGCACCCGGGGTTGCTCCTGGTGCGCGACGCAGGTGTGTCTGGCCCCTTGCCTCCCTGTGCTGTATCTTTGGTATCCCTTCCCTCAGACTTGCCCTTATCCTAGAGGACCTCCCCTTTCCTCGCCTCTGTCCCTGCGCCACGATGGTTTCCACCCAGGGGGTCGGACTTCGTCCTTGCCACACGGGGAGCGCCTCCTTCCCTGCCGCTCGGGTGCCCCTTTCCTTTCACACCCCGTGTGGGGGGCGTCGGTTACCCCTCAGCAGGGTTGAACTCAGTCTCCGATTTAGCAAATGAAGACTCCAAGCGTTAATGGCTTCATATTAAAGGTGACCTACAAAGGAGAGAGAGGAGGAAGAGCGGGTGGGAGAGAAGGGGAAACGAAAAAAAAGCCTTGTGTTTATCCCCCTTTTCTTTTTATGATTTAAAAAGCACTGAACGTGGGGCTTGGGCTTTTTTTTTAATCCCTCTTTGCTTCTCTTCTTCCCAGCATGTTATTTAGAATAAAAAAGGAATTCTAGACTTGTTTAATCTTTTTTTCTTTTTTTTGGAAGGGGGTGGGGAAAGGGGATTCAATGATTCGATGACGGCTTGAGCACATTAGGTTTACGGCATCAGAGGAACTATTCAAATAAAACTTAATTAACTGGTTATTTTTAAAATAACCCTTATTCAGACTTGTTGGGATTTGAGGGGGAGGGAAGGGTTAATAGGTGTGAATAAACAAATACTAGCTTGTCTGGAAGTTCAGTAAACCCCGTCTGCTTAAGCACAGGCTAAAAAGCCCTCCCAGGCTGTAACCCCATGAATTTTCAGCCAAAAAAAGGCTAAATAAGAATATTATCCTGAAAGCAGGAAAAAAGAAGCATTTTTGTATGTTAAAAATATATTTTCTAAAGATGAAAGAAGGGCACATAGGTGACTTTTTTTCCCCTTCCTCCCATCTCCCTCCCCCTCCCCTCCCCCCATTTTTTTTTTTTTCTGCCCATTTGAAGCGCTGTATAAATAAAGGCTGCCCTGAGCCGGTGGACATGAGCATCCCCGCGTCCTGCGGGAGCTGCGCTCGGCGGCACCTCTCGGAGGACCCTGTCCTGCCCGTGGGCAGCAGCGCGGCAGCCTCCCGGCACCTGCCGGGCGCCCGCGGCCAAGGCAGCAGCCTCCCCCGGGGCTCTGCGGGTGCCAGGGCTGCGCGGCGGCGGGAAGCAAGCCCTTCCCTCGGCAGGAAAACCGCCTCCGTGCCAACTCTCCTACCCCCTGTTGCTGGCCTCCCTCCCCGTCCCGCGTTCCTCGCCGCCCGTGCGCGTGCCGCGCGCCTTGCGCGCCTGGTGATTAAAAGCCTTCGAGGGGGATATTATGGAGTTAACAGTAGTTATTTGTCAGGCTGCTGGGGAGGGGGCAGAGTGATCCATCCCCAGGGAGAGCGGCACTGACGAGGGGTGGGGGGGAGTGGAGGGAGGAGGAAGTGGGGGCGAGATTGGCAGGTGACTGCCAGCTCCGCCGAGATGACAGCGGCAGCAGCTCCGCCAGTCCCACTTGAGCACTGCACTGCAGGTACTGGGTTAATGGGTGGGAAGTGGCGAGCAGCAGTATCGGGCTGGGTGGCTGCAGGGGAGGGTGCTGGCGTGGAGGATTCGATTTCTGCTAAACGCCAGGATAGAGGTGACACTCTCTTATGTACATGTAATCATTAGGCTTCATTCCCAAGAATATTTGTCTTCATATAAATTTAAAAAATGTCGAGAAAGCTTTCCCCAAACCTGACAATATTCTACCTACAGTCACTTCCCCCTTGCCAGTATTACCATGTTCTGCAAAAACAATCTGAAATGCTGTACTATTTTTGACCATTTCTTAAGGATATTTGCAGTGAAATTTTAATTTTTAAGGTGCTAGGAATAGGATTCTCTTTCCCACATCTTAGTCATGTAATGAATGAGGCCTTTTTGCTAAACCTGAGACTGCAATATAATCTAAACCTCACGATTTTGTTGTTTGATGATACTGACTATCCAACTAGAAAATTCATGTATCCTCCTTTTGCAGGACTGGCAGGTAAGACCTAGACTGGAGTCCTGATTGACATCTGCAGACAGCATTTTTGCTCATGTTTTTTTCTTTTTTTTTCCCTCTTTCTCATCTCGTGCTCACGCGCTCCCCCTCTCTCTCTCTCGCTCTTTTTTGTCTTCTCCCTTCCAGAGGGCACAACATCTGTTGGCAAAGGGCTGAGGACATGAGCTGCACAGGGAGATAAAAGCAAAGAGCCCTCATCCCAAAGGAGCGTTCACAGATCTGTAACCCAGGGGATTGGGACAGGGTTTGGCAAGGATTGAAATCCTTCTTCTTTCTCTTTTCTCATATGTTTGAGTTTAAAAAAAAAAAACACTGGAGTTATCTTAAATGCCCAATACTGAGGATTTAGACGTCAGTTTTGCTATCAGCTTTTATTCTTAGTGTAAAGAGAGAGAAAGAGGATCAACTTAAGCTATGTGGAGCGATGCCTCAGTTTACGACAGTGAAGGAAACCAGTGCCTCTCCCAGCGCAGCAGGTTAGGCCAAGGGCCCTTTCAGAGCGGGTGCTTCTGTCTTGTCCTCCCCCTCCTTGCAGCAGGGACCAAATTTAAGGAATCATTTGGCAGTTAAAGGCACATGTGTGACTGTACACCTGCATGATCTATAAGAAAGAGAGGAAGCTTATAAAAATGTCTTGCTGCTTATGTCTCCCTCCCACCACCAGCAGGCCTCTGTAAAGTATTCAGCCATAAAAATGTTACCTTTTCTCTTTGATCCGTGGTAGTTACAGTACGGGCCCCTACCTACACTCATGTATGCACCGTGTTGCACGTTTTAGTCCGGAGATGAGGCAAGACGTTTTGCACTGTGGAAGCAACAGACAGGCTGGTGTTGCACAGCAGAGTTCAGCTCCTGCATGGACACCTTGCTGGGGAGCTTATCAGAAATACCCATAAGACTGTGACAACTGGGGCAAACTCCCATTTTATTTTCCACTGCTAACACAGGCTTGCTGGTTTATATTACACGGTGACACGTTTCGACTGCTTGACAAAGAAAAGCATATTCACAACAGCTTCTTGTCATGCAAGTAATCCTGCTAAACGGAAGCGTGGCCAGAGCCATCAGTTTTGACGTGTCCCTTGTGTTGTGTTTTCCAGAGTTCAGGTGTAGCTGCAGTTTCAGGCAGCTAAGACCTATGTTTTAGACAGGCATCCGCTTGCAGTGTTTGCTGAACAGCCCAGGAGCTGTGGGCATTCAGCAGCTTTGAAAATTACATCATAGGCATCTTAAATGGTACTTTCAAGTGTGCATTCATTTTATAGCTTAGCAGACGGCCTTTTGGCCATATATATAGATCTCACGCACACACTGAACTGTTTACTAGGAACAGCAGTTACTTGAACTCCAAGAAATATTGCATGCTTCCCTTCTGCCTTCTTCCTCCCCCTGTTTCTGTTTCCTGTGGGGAGACCTAGGGATAGACTTCCTGTTCCCCAGTGTGCAGAGACCTTCGGCTGGACTGCGGACTGATTTACGTGTTGGGTTTTGCTGGAGGAAGAATGGGCGCCCCACTGTCAAGCGCTACCAGTTCTTTGAGCGACTGCATCACAACCTGCTCTGTTTTCTGTGTTACTAGCGTGTGGCAGCAGATTTTGGTTGCGTATAGCCTTGCTTGGGGGTAAAAGGGGCTGAGGGAAGACAGCAGTGGAAGATCCAAATGAATCCCCTGATTTAAAGCTTAAAATTAATAGGATTGAAATTTTGGGCAAGTCTCAGGGTAGCAGAGGAGGGTAACACAAAGCCAGCACTGGGAACTCATTTTAATTTCAACCATCTTGTGCCTGTGTAGTTAGCTGTCTGTGTTTAAAGAATTTGGCCTTCAGGTAGCCTTTATTTGGACTGCTTGCTTTTCCAAAGACTATTAAATGGCTTTCCTTGATGAGTTGCAGCCAGTGCCTTTGCACCCCAGTTCTCTGCTAGCCCTATTTTCTCTTTTCCATAATCTCCTGGTGCCCAGCAGCAAGCCTTTAGGGTACATGCGCGAGTGAAAGAAGCCTGAGTCGGGGAATTAATATTCCTGGAACATAACACCAGCAGCATGCACACGCTGAGGAGAATATTAGAGCTATTAGCGGTGGGAGTTTGGAGTGCATGCAATATCTAGATGGAGAATTCAGTGTGATTAATCTGCCTCTAAGCAGCAGCCTCCGGGCTCTGGGAATTCTGTGGCACGTTTGAAATCAGAACTTTTTTTAATTACCTTTCCGCATCAACAAAACAATCGTGGGTGTGTGAAAATAAGCCCGCTCAGTCCTTGCCCTTTCCCTGTTTTTTGGTGTGAGATGCACTGCCTAAACTCTGGCTGCTCGCGGTCCCCCAGCCCTGGCAGCCCTTCGCGCAGAGGGACGCAGTCTTGTCGTCCTGGCGCTTTTTCAAGTCAGGTAATTGTGTCCTGGGCCAAGTTAAAGCAAGCCTGTTCGGGTTTGCCTGCATTTGTTAGATTCCTGCCTTTGCTGCGCTTCCTTCCTTCTGCTTCCTAGCAAAACCACTTGCCCCTCTCCCCGCTTTCCTGCTCTACGTGGGGCTGGTGCATCCCTGGTGTAGGATGGCAGCCATGTTGTTTCCCCGGCAGCTAGAGGGGTTGGGAGGGATTCCCCGGGAGAAAAGGGAGCGGAATAAACACACAGGTTCTTCTCTTGAACTCAGAAGGGGGAGAAATTCAAGTGAGATTCGGTCAGTATAAAAACAATCACAAGGTTATGGACAAACAAGGCTGAGCAAGACTTTCTGAAGAGCGCTGTTTCTACAAGATTGGACACAGAGCTTTATGCCTCTAAGTAGCTCGTCCCCCCCTCTCACAAGGAGGGGTAGAGGAAGAGCTTACTCCTTCCATTGCTGCTTATGTTTTCTGTTTTTTGGGTGGGTTTTTCTTTTCTTTCTTTTTTCTTCCTTTTTTTTTTTTTTTTTCCCTGCACTGGCGTAGAGGAACTGTTAAATGACGTTGGCAGCCAGGGAAGATCTTCTTTGGTGCCCATGCCAGGGCTGGGAGGAAAATCCCTGCAATGCCTCGAGGTGCTGGGATTCAGAGCCCTTCCAGGAATTGAGAAGGGTCTGTAGGCAGCAAGCAAGAAGCTCCCCTGTGAAAGTGCCACTTCTGGCTCCTCTAGCCTGTCCGCTGGAGACAGTCTGCCCAGCATTCCCCAGGTGCAAAGGTTTCTGGCAGGCACCTTTTATCGCCACCTCGCTCCTGGACTATTTCCTTCCAGGAAATCCCTGCTTGCTGCTAGCCCTCCAGGTCCCCTCGCACACTCGCGGGGCTCCCGTTCCTTTCGGTAGCAGCAAATGTACCTGCCAGCCAGCTCATTGCAGGGATCTGGACTGTTTCCTCCTCACTTCACGCTCGCGCCATGTGCAGATTTCCCTCCTGCTGCACTGGCAGGCTGCAGGAAGGGCAGGCAGCTACTGCCGTCCCTCCCTTCTAGGTCGGAGGGGTGGTAGGGATGGCTCTGCAGGTCTCGGTAAGGGCAGGAATGGAGAGGAATGGACAGACACGCTGTGAGGAGCACAAGCTGTCTCCCCCTTGGCTCTGTAGTTCGAATAACCTTATAAATATAACATTGTCTGCAATTAGCACTATTTAATTTTTTTTTCTTTCCACTTGGCTGTAGCCCTGCCCTTGGCTTATCCCTCTGAATTCCTGGCTCTCAGGCATTATTAGGTCAGTACGTTTGAATTACCTTGCTTCAAAAGAAGGAAGGAATCTATTTTAAACGCAAATAGCAGATTATTTTTTGTTTGGTCTATTTACTAGCGTGTTTGAAGTTAGGTTAAATTTTGAGAAATCCCGATCAAAAAGCCCCAAGCAAATAAAGAAAAAAAAAACCCAAGCCCTGCAACAGTCCAGGCCACATTAAGCCAATGCTGACCTGCTGTTCTCCCCTCCTGAGGGTGTATTTTGGAGGTGACCATAGATGCTCTTAGCACCAGCTTCTGCTCCCTGGGCAGTACACAAGCCTTGCCTCACATCAGGAGACCATCGAAGCCTTCTGGCCTTTCCTTTACCTGCCCCAGACCACCTACCCCTCCACGGAGTATGAAGTAACTAAAAATACAACTGGGAACAGAAAACCTTGCTGTTTAACCTCGCTAGGAACAGAAAACCGTGCTAGGCCTTCCCTGGGCCCCATACACAGCTCTGTTCCCTTAAACCTAACCTTTAGCACCTCCTTTATTCTAATTATAATTTAAAAGTGGTTTCAGATCCTCAGGTGAGGGAAAAAAAGGAGCGCATGTTAATTAGCGTTGCCTCAACTCAGCCCACAGCCACCAGGCCTTGGCTGCTGAACCTCCCCCCTGCCCTGCGGCTTTCCTTCCTGAGCGCTTTTCTGGACCTGTGTGTTCAGTGTGACTCCAGGGTGACCCGAGACGCAGGCGGTTGCTTCGGGCCCTGCCCCAGAATCCCTCCCCGTCACCGTGGGGAAGCCGCTCTCTCCGCTTGGAGCCGGCCCCGATGGCAAGCCTGGCCCTGCGGCACCCCCGCTGCGGCTGAGCTGGAGCGGGGCTGTCCCTGAGGGGCTGCACACGTGTGCCCTGGCTCTGCTGCTCCCTCTGCTTTTGTAAGAGATTCCCTGTGTGATCGCAAACTTTATTTGGAGAAGGGGAAAGAAACAAAAAAGAAGGAGAGAAAAAAAGACAAGAGAGCGCATTTTATGCACCAAAAAAAAAGCCATTTTCTTGGCCAGCCATTTCCTGAGTTCCCTTTGTTACTACTGCAGATATGTGTTTGAATAAGAGCCTTTTCCCCTCCCCTCGCCGATTCCTCCCCGCTCCATCCTGCAGTGAAGTCACAACCCAGTGTTTGTGGGCTCCGCGTGATGTCAGAGGCTCCGCCGTGTGACTTCACTCCGGGGCTCAGGCAGAAGGTGCCGACAGGGCTGAGAGGCGAGAAAAAAAAAAGCCCCCTCCTCTTCTCTTCCCTTCCCTTCCCTTCCCTTCCTTTCCTTTCCCTCCCCCCCCAACCCCTCTCCACCCTTTGGTTTATAAAACCAGTAGCTGAGATAAATCGGAAGGGGGTGGGGAGAAGCAGCAGGGAAAGCTGAGAAAGATGCCAGAAAGGTACAGTAGATTGGCTTTCTGTCTCCCTCCTTCTCGAAAGTTTCCAGGGTGAAAGCGGCCCTGCTGCGGCCGGCGCGCCAGGCCGTGCGCGGCGGTGGCGCGTGTCACTCGGTGACGCCGCGTATGCGCCCGCCCGTGTGTGGGGCGGCCGCCGGCNCGGGGCGCGGGGCAGCGACGCCGCGTCGCAGGGACGCAGCTGGCGCCCGCGCCGGCGGGGCGCAGCGAGACGCTTTTCTTGTCCTTTCAAAGGCCCCAGCTGTTGGCTGCTCGCTGCAGTCTGGCTCCAGATTTGAGACCGACATAAATGGGTTATTGGGTTTATGTGCGCGCGTGTGTTATCTTTCCCTGCCTTTCCCCCCGTACCGCTGCTGTGGGTGATGGTGGTTTTCTGTTGTTGTTGTTGTTTTGGCCGCGCAGGTTTGGAGGAGTGACGGGGCGCTGGGGTGGGTGCCTGCCACTTGACAGCGATGGGTGTCTCTATGAGGAGGGAGAAGGGCAGGGCCTCGGAGTCACATTCTCAAGGGCTCTAGATAGGATTTCTGTTTTATAATATCTCTTTTTTTTTTTTTTTTTTTTTTTTTATGACGGCAGTACAATAACAATGGGGGGGCACCAGCAGAGAGCAACCTCAAAAAATAAAAGCGGGGGGGGAAGAAAAAAAGGGGGTGGAGGGAAAGAGGGGGGTTAGCTTGCGCCTCCCTTCTTCTTCGGCATTTTTTTGTGCCTGTGTCCAATTTACCATTCATTTGCGATTCTGGACAAAGGCAGGGGCAGTGGGTGGGCTGCTTTGAGTTTTGCGATATAATATGATGGGAGCGGGAGAGCAAAGCGCAGACAATTAGGGATCGTCGCGAGGGCTTTGCTCATTCAGGCTGTGAAGGAAGCCGTCATTTTGTGTTAGTGTGCGTGTCTCCGGGAGGACGGGTAGCGCATGGTGACAGGGGAAGGATGTTGAGCACGCAGTATTTACACTTGCGAAGTGCACACACCAGGGAACGGGGGCTTCCAAGGCATGCAGACAGGAGAGGGGGTCCTCCACAGAGCACCCTTGTGGGGCGGTTGCCCCACAGCAGCCTCCTGCCGCCCCAGCGCAGTGTTTTGTTGGCCCTTAAAATGAGAGGGCTGAGGCAAGGCGTGTGCATGTGTCAGGCGGGCTCTGACTGCCGCGGCTCCGCTCACATGCCCGGCCACTGACCGGTGGCTTCTCGGCGGCTCCGCATGCCAGAGCCCTGGGCACAGCGGGGCCCGGTCCGGCCCGGCTCGGCCGATGGCGGTGCTGTGCTTGTGCTGGGTGCCGCTGCTTCTAGTGCGGCACCGATGACCCAGCACCCAGACGGCTTTTGTGTTTATTTATTTCTTTATTTCAACTGCTGGACCCTGGCTGTCCCCTGCCTGTGCATCTCAAGGCTGATGAATAGCACCCCCTGGAGTTACAGAGCTGATCTTTTGTAGCACAGACCTATAATTATTTGTGCGGCGCCCTGGCAGCCCACACGGGCGAGCGGGCTCTCCTGACACCTGCCTGCTGCCTGCTCTGCGGCCACCCGCTGCCCCTGCAGAGGGACCTCAGCAGCGTCTGCCCTGCTGGCGCTTCAGCAGCTACCTGAAGGAGGATTGCAATAAATAATCAAAAAACTAATAAATTACCACACTATAGAATTTCCTCTCCTCTGCCCCCACTCTGACACGAAAAGACTTAACAGTGTTATTTGCCTCTCTGCTCCATAAAGCATGAGTCTGATGTTTAGGGAATTTTTTTTTCCCCTTTCTTATCTCGAAGAGGAAGTAAGGATTTGTTCGTTTGTAAAGTGCTTTGAAGATGAGGATCTTTGCCCGTGCTCAGCACTGCTGACTGGTTCATCTGAATCACGGCCAGGCTTAGCTGGGAATCTCCCCTCGGCACTCTGAACGGAAGACGGAGGACGGAGGACAGAGGCAGAGGCTGGGCGGCCTTGTCGCCACCGGGGCCTGTGCCGTTTGCTCTGGCTGTCTAGGGCTGACGTGGCGTGGCTGGGGCTGGGGCACTGCGTGTCGCCGCTTGGGAGCCGGGCACGGGCGAGGGGAACACACCACGTGAAACTGCGGGCAGAGGACATCAGGGATGTGATTCAGCGAAGATTAGATAGAGAAGAGGTTTTAAGCCTCATCAGCTTGTCTGGGTATGGCAGGATTGTCCCCTACAGGGTTTTCCTCAGTTCTTTATCTACACCTGCCTTCAAATGACTCCTGAAAGAAAAGAAAACAGTGGAGAAAACCCTTTCCTTTGATTTCTGTTAGGCTGGTGACAACCATTTCCTGGGACGGTAACCAGAGGTGTTCAGGGAAGGGGGGAGGACTGCATCACTTCAACCCCATGCTAGGATATGAGAGGATTAAATCTCTTTCCTAAGCAAAGTGAAAGGTTCCCAGGTGCCTCCTCTCAGGCTCAGAGATTGCGGTGGGAGAAGGAGGCAGAATCCAGCTGGGTAAGAGACCTCATCAAGAGGATAAAAGCATGTAGGGTAAAGGACAGTCTGTCTGCCTGAGTAGGGGAAGTAATCAGTGAGGATGTGCAAGGGTCTCTTAAAAAGCCCTAGGCAGGAGATGCTTGTATCAGAGCTGAATTTCCAGGCAGTGATAAAGGGGAACAAGCTGAAAGCATTAATTGGTTCTTCCCCCTTTCTGTTAAGATATTCCATTTCTTGCAACCACTGCTGCCTTTTTTTTTCTTTCCTCTTTTTTGAAAACTTCTCTTCAATCTCAATGAAAAGTACTTGTTGAGGAAACCCCCTACTTATCACCTAGAGGCTAGTTGCTGACTTATTGTTTCTAGAGATGAGATAATGTGAGCTAAGTAGGGTGACTACCCTTTCCCATCAATATTAGGAATAAGCAGCACCTTGATCTTCCGCCTTGTGGAATGAATCACACGGTAGGAGTGTGAAGCGTTCAGAAAAGAGCAGTCATCCCTCCCTTCACACCCATGGTCCCTGCCGTAACCTGGGAGAGGGGATTCTTGAACCACATGTAACTACCCTGGAGAGCACGGCTCCTGGGGATGTGCTTTCTCCACCAGTGAAGACAGTGTCTCTTTATTGCTTCTGGTTTTGGCCAGGGTATTTGGGGACCACCCTGAGAACTGCAGAACCCTCCAGTGCTTCTACCTCTGTTGGGTAGGGGTTGGGAAGGAGGTGGTGCTGGGGTGTCTTTCCTGGGGACTTGAGCTATTTCTAAAACCAGCAGAAACTCCCCAAGTTGATCGATTGCCACAGATGATGCCTGCTCGGGCTTCTGTGCTTGTGGGTGATGCCTGAAGAAGTGCCTGGCTCATTTTCAGAACCTTGAAAGAACTGGCAGCATTTTTTTTCAGATGTAATTGCTCTGAGCACTTTTACGGAAAAGTTAAATGGTTGGCCCTCATTTCTAGTGACCTCTGTAGGGTCACGTGTGAGCCCCGCTGGGATTCCGTGCTGCAGAGCTTAATCTTTTCAAGCAGGGTGACAACAGCCCCAACATAAGCAGAGGTTTTGCCTGTTGAAATGTGAAGCCACTGAACCTCGGTGAGCACCTGGAAGATATCCTTGAAGCGAGAGACAGAAGCTAATTAGGATTTTACTGTGGTCTTGGAAACTCTAAAGATAGGTCTGTATAGACTTTATGAAACCAAATGCTAATTTCTTGATCCAGCTAGGTTACCTCCATTATCTGATGGCTTTTTAAGTATTGCCATCCCTTGATTTGAATGAATGTATACGTCCTTCCCCTACTCCCAGATGCATACATAGGTCATGCTCCTAAATGGCTGAATATGCTGTGTTTTAAAGTCATGAGTTCTTTATGCTCTTGTATGCCTGCCGTTGAGCAGGAGCAAGACTTTAGGACACTAAAATAAGAAACTAAAGCTTTTTTCAATTTTAGAATTAGGGATTCTGAGCATTGCGTTTGCTCTTAGATTCTCAAAATACTATGTAACTGGTTGTGTTTGAAGTAGGATTTTTTTCCTCATGTTTTGACAGCAATTAAAGGTATATAAGTAAGCAGAAGTGATACTTTAAAAATATTTTTGTAATAGTCCAGTATTTTTGATGCATTGAGATCAGAAAACATCACTATGTGAAACAGAAAAAAAAAAGTGGAATTCAGTTTGTGTGGGAAGAGGATAATGAGATTTAATGTAACATATATCTAAGTTACCACTTAGGACCACTTGGTCCTTTAGAGTACTGCATACATACGATATAAATACAGGCTTCTTATCAGAAGAGCGTAGAAGACCTCTTGGTTTTGGTCGGGTTTGATGCACTCTGCTTTTGCCTATTCCTGCCTCAAGCCCTTCTGATTTGCTGTTTCATGTGCCTGAGTTCTGTAGCAGCGAGGTGACTGGAAGAACTAACACGGCTCCTTCAGGGACTTTTTTTTTCTCTGGTTGGAGCGGCTGAGATTCAAAACAAGTATTGCGTGCATCAGGGAGAAAGCCAACAGGGAGTGAAGTAAGAATCAAAATCCTAGTTGCTTCTAAAATTTGGAACTATTTGTCATGGGGATTTAAGCTTGTCAGGTCTGGAAATTCCCACTTCCCTGTAGGCAGAAAAAAACAACAAGTGAAAGCCCTGCAAAAGGCCAGCAGAATTAAAGAAAAAATCCCTGTCTGCAAAACATGTTCTGGCACGACCATTTTAAAAGATGAGCTGTTCTTCTAATATTTGAATTTCTTCTTTTGTTTAGATATGTTTAGCCATTCGTATAATGAAGATTTATTGATGGCCTTATCTGCCTTGTTGGAGGCAGTCTTGCTAGAGAATTGTGTTTGTGTGGCTTTCTGTTTTAATTTCTACCTTCATTACTTGGGACATCTGCATGGAAATGCAATCCATTTCTCCTCAAAGTTCAGCTTTTATGTAGCCTTCTTTTTTACTGGACTCAGATTCTTCTATCTGCAATATCAGAATCACTTCCACAGCAACTAATTCTGCCTCTGCAAGAAGCAGGTTTTTGACAGGAGGTAAAAGGAATAAGCAGAAGAAGCTGAGTGGGTCCTAAGGTGCAAAGACCTTATTTTCATGAGTCAGCTCCTTGAAACAGGGAGAACAGAAGTGTTATGGTATTAAAAAATAGAGCAGAATTGTCTCCTGTGTAGGTGATTTTTTTTTTTTGCTATGATTCATGCTATCAACATTCACCTGCTTTATCTTTTTCTTCCTTTGACATGCTCCAAAGTCCTTCAATTCAGTTGTTGCTCTGTTGCAGGACTTGGGCTCTAGGACTTAACACTATGGCTTTTGGAGATGCTTCTTGTGTCTGGAGGAGAGCCACTTCCAAGCGATGCATCCAAGACATGACAATCAGTAGGTTGAGAATCCATGCTCTTCCTAAAATACTTTCCATCAAGTACACAGATTCTTTGAATGTCTTAAGGGGAAGGTTCAGTGGCAGAGAATTAATGAGAGGAGACCCCTCCCTGTCTTTGCTGCAGTACCTTAATGGGGGTGTGATACCGTGTCTCCTTCCCATAGGGTCAGATGTAACATGTTTTGTCTGAAGTAACTCAAAAAGAAAGAGGAGAAAGGTAGGGGAGATCCTGGGGCTGGATGGGAAAAGAGATAGGAAATGTTAATGAATGTAGCCATGCCGGTGTCTTTCTTGGAGAAAGAGAAATGGGATAGCTGCCTTTGCTTTACGCTTGCTTAAAGATGTAGCTGTCCCACCGAGAGCGTAAGTTTCAGACCCTAGTTACGTGACCTGTAGGTGCCTGATCCCACTGTCATCTTTTGTAGTCTCTGTCTTCAAGCTAGTCTGTATGCCCATTCCCATAGCAGCCGAGTGCCTCTGGATAAAAGCTGTAAAAGTGCAGTGGAGAGCCTGTGCATGACATGAAATAGCAGAACAGGGGAAAGGATGAGGACAAGGATACTACCTTGAGGGGCCAGGTGCAGTTTCTGTGCCTACTCCCATGCAGACTTTGGCCTCCTGGTACTTCCGGTTCAACAGTTTCCATCAGCAGTGAAACCTTAAAAAATAACCCCGCCTCACAGGTCCGCATTAGTTGCATTCTGAAATCATCTTCCTGCTAACAAATCCTGTGGTACAGTGAGGATACCCACAGATTTGTTTCCAAGCCCACAGAACTGCGTCTCAGCACAGCCCTTTCGCAGTACTCCGTCCTTTCCAGAGCAGGGGGCTGAGAGGGTGTGTGGGGCCAAGAGGCGGCCGCAGTCAGGAGTGGCGCAAACCTTCCTCTTCCCCTGGCTGCTGATAAATGCTGCTACAGAGACACAGTAACTGAGTAATTGCTGAATTATGGCTAGAGCAGAAGCGGTGACCTCAGAGACAGAGGGTGACTCTCCATCTCCATTTGTCAGTCTGCTCAGGGTCAGGAGAAGGGTTTTTTTTTCTGGGGATCTGTGGGTGAGGGGAAAGGGATGCGCATGGTAAGCGTTACATTAAGGCCTGACAGGAAAACCTGTTTGCTTTTGCACTGGCAGGACTCGTGTACATTAAGCGAGTCACCACCGCTTGCACATGTACTGTGACGGCAGTGCTTGTAGGAGCAGGGCTGTAATCCTAGGGGCTCTTGAAAGGGCTTTATTTCGCCCGTGTGGAAGGTTTCCAAGTCTTGAGGCCATTTTCTTTCTTGTATTTGTCTTGTTTGCATAGCTGTACTTCTGGCATCTGAAGCACTTCGATTAGGAGGTGGGGGGGAAGGATATCTAAGGCAAAATAAGTAGGGTTTGGGAGATTTGTATTGTGCTAATACTGTAGAGGCTCCATACAATTAAGGCTGAGTTGATTTTCTTGCACTAAACGCAGGGACTTAAATCTTTATTATGACAGTAGTACAGAGCATGTGCTCAATTTACAGAACTTACTCTTATCTCACAAAAGGTAGTTGCTGAAAATTTGCATGTAAACCTGTTGCATTGTTGCATTGATTTTAAAACAAATCCTTTAAGGGTTTATTTTAGCAAGTAACCATTTTGGGCCTTAACAATTTCTTGTTTTATTTTTCTTCTTTTATGAATTGAAGGGCGATTGGCTCATAAATTGCTTTTAAAAAAAGTGTAGATACTGCTGATAGCTTTACCCTGAATTAGTACCACTTGCCTGCATGTTAGCCTACAGCCCTGATGATCCATTTGCAGGAGTAGAGCCCATGTGGAATTAATTTTTCCATTAGTCCTAACAATTAGTCTTTTAGTCATAATTTTTATGTAACTGATCTTGATCAAGTGGTTGTCACTGAATGGACAAAGTCAGAAGGTTGATTTTCTTTGTTTCTTTCTTTCTTTAGGGGAGGAAAAATGTGAAGCATTCAGGGGTAAAGAGAAACTCAGGAATGTGAACAAGGTATAATAATGACAGAGGTTTTTCTTTCAGAGTCTGCAGGCAGCCAAAATAAGATTCTGAAAGACTGAACTTCTCCATTAAGCTCAGTGGGGCAGTGCCTTAAGGCCTGATACATCACCATGTTTTCACACTGCACTTTAAGTGATTCTGTATATGATCAGTGATGCCTACAGCAGTGTAGCCACTGATGAGTAGTGTGGATTTCTAGCATGTTCTTAACAAACTTCACTTCATCCTTTAAAATCAGCCACACAGTTTTGAGTTCTAAAATGTTTTAAAAAGAGACGCCTCTTCCACTTCCGTTGTTACATCTATGGGTAGTCATTAATGGAGATGGGAAATGGTGCTGTGGAGGGGCCTGGAGATCCAGGCACTTCAGTATGCAAAATCACCTTTTTGTTGTTGTTTCTTGGATAAATTCATATATGCTTGTTAGTTGTCTTAAAGTTCTTACATTTTTTGGAACCTCTTACATAACTTTTGCCATTTATGCTGTGACTTTATTTTGTGCATTAAATTAAAAATAGTATACTGGTATACTGAGCTTTATATATGTATATATAAGCTATGCTGTCATGTATTTTTATATACAAAAAGGTTTTAAGCTTTAAGCACTCCTACCTTATAAATCTACATAAAGGATTGACCTCAATTGACATTTCACTTCCAAATCAGAGAAGAGATAATGAAACATCAAATTATAAGAACCTTATCGAGTTCCCCCACCCCATTAGAGCCTTTATCACAGCCCTCCATCCCCAGAGGGAACGCTGCTCTAACTGAGCTCTTAGCATGCCTTGGCAGTCAACAAGATTAAGGCTGTTTGTGACTCGAGTAAAGCACTGGTTTGTCACAGTGGACGCTCTGTCAGTGCCTCTTTTTTGGCCGAAGCAAGCAGTGACTTCCACCTTGCCTTAAACTTGACTTGCAAATGGGCAACAAGCGGGGATGAGAGCGCCGAGCGTTGCAGCGACCCGGCCACGATTTCCAGAGCATACGGCAGTAATCTTAATATGCGGAGATAAGGCACAGCCCCCAGCAGGAGGCTGGCCGGGAGAGCAGTGCATTGGGCCGAAGGGCAGCGGAGGCTCCTGCTGCCCATGCGAGCGCCTGCCAGCCCCGCGGGATCCTGCTGTGCCCGCAGAGCCTCCACATGGGAAAGGCGCAGCGGGTGCAAGCGCTCGCCCTTGGAGATGCTTCGTCCCGACTGCTGCCTTTACTGTGCTCTTTCCCAGGTGCAATGTGAGCCAGCCTTGGAATTACCTCTGACGGGGGACGCGTATTGCAGTGTGTCGTGTCTGACTTCTGTTTTTCATAAAAAGTCACCTTTTGTGCGGAGCCACCAGGGAAGTTGTGGTTGGAAGGACAGTTTTGTGAGCCAGTTAGGCAGCACTGCTCTGGGCAGTGAGCAGGGGCGCTCTGTGAGCGTAAGGCTTGTGCTAGGAGACAGCATTTGCTGAGGATCTGAGAAACAGCGCGGTTCGTGAAATTGTCGCATCTACTCAGTGCTGCGTTCCTGGCAACGCAAGTTTTGAACGATGCTCAAGCTTTCTCCACCCGGCACTTGGAGCTTTCCCGGCTGCCAGCCTCCCGCGTTTTCATGTGAGCCACTCCGAGTGGCAGATGGAGGAAGCTGTAGTGTCACACAGAGCTTCCTTTGCTGGCGCAGTCTTTAATGAAGGGGATGATGGTCTGACAAGTGCTGCATCCTCGCTCCCCAACTGCCCCCCTCTGCCAGGCTCCTTGTTTAAGGCTACAGCCTCCACCTTCTCACGCTCATTAAAAATAAATAAACTAATATTCCCTAAAAAGCTCCAGAGTTTCTTGGATGAAAAAAGCACAATTAGGCACCCTTGGCTCCCTAAATCCACCCTTTACATATGCCTCACCAGGGACCAGAGTATTTTTGTAATTGTTGGAGTGGTTTCAGACAAGAGGAGCATTCGGGGCAAGGATGCTGTTGGGTGGAAGGCAACAAAGTGCAGCTGGGAGCGGAGCTTACATAAAGTGCAGCCGCTGCGCGGAGCCTCGATGTTGTCCACCTGGCTCTCCGCAGACGCCCTGTACCCCACGACCCACCCTCGGGACCTCGCTCCCCTGCAGGGAGGCCGGCATGAAAAGGTCGTTGAAAATATTCTGAGCTGGTGAAAAGGTGTTTTTTTATTATTATTTTCCTCCAGCAGGAGGATTAAATGCCCCGAAAGCCAAACACAGGCACTGGGCTAACGCATGAAAATTGCCTGTCTAGCTCTGGTGTGAAAGTGGGAGAAGTGGCCAAACAGAATAAATTAGCTTCTTAAAATAACTTGAGGAAAAAAAATAATAATAAAAAAAAATCTTTAAAAATGTATTACAAGTATCGATTTCTTTTTTAGAAGATTAAAAGGGAAGCTTCCTCCCTCACCATGCCTCCCCTTCTTCTCCTCCCCACCCTCGGGATAATAAAGGGACGGCTGCTCCTTGCCGGAGCCTGAAGCCCGGACCCGCCGCGGCCCCTTTAAGCGGCGCGTGGTGGCGGAGGGGCGGGTCCCCGCGCGCGCGCAGCCCGCCCCCTGCGCTCACAGACGCGCGCGCCCGCCGCCC
>VWPW01032739.1:52343-73173 GCA_013389825.1 Crypturellus undulatus | reverse complement strand
CCCCGCGGGAGCTGCGCGCGTGTGGGGGCGCGGGGCGGCCACGCGGGGCGCGCGGGAAGTTGTCTCCGGGCGCCTCCGCGAACTCCTCTTTTGTTGCCATTTGTGCGTGTTCCCCCCGCCGCTCCCCCCCGCCGTTTTCCTGTGGGGAAGCCGTCGCTGTGCGCGGAGAGGCCGCGTGCGCCGCGGCCAGGTGCGCACCTGCGCCCCGCTCCCCGGCGTGTCCCGTGCCGGAGGCGGCGCGCGCCGCCGGGCTGCACGTGCAGGGGCGAGCCGGGAGCGCGGGCGCGGCTGGGGGCTCCCGCGCTCGGCGGAGATTTTTCGCTTTTCTCTTTCCGTCCCCGGGGGTGTTCCTGAGCGCCGCTCACCCGCGGGGCGGGAGCGGGCTGTGCCGAGGAGCAGATCGCCTTCCGTGGGCGCTTTGCTGGGGCTTGCGGCTTGTGCCGCTGTTGGTGGCGTCCTCCTTGCCTCGAGGAAGGAGCGAGCGGGAGTTACGTAACGCGAGCGCTTCAACCTGTGTGCCGGAGTTGTATAATGATGCTGGGACTCCGGTAGTGAAAGGAGGAGCCCTTCTGTAGGTGCATCACCAACTGCATTCTGTGTATATGCAGTCTTACCCATAACCTTCTGTTAATCGAAAGCCTGATTAAGCTGTAGCTGTTTCCTGTACCATTTGTTCCTTATTCTCTTTTTCTTTCTAACAAAACTGAGAAGATTGACGATCAGTTTCAGAGCTTTCTAGTGTTTGCATGAATATTTTGAAAGCTATTTGTGTCCATAATAGTTGTTGCCATCTGTTGATACATCCCTGAATATTTTTCATGAATTGAATTCCTTCCTGGTCAGTTGGTGCACGTGTAGCAGTTGGCTCACCTTCATCCAGCCTTGTGGGCTGGCACAGTGAATGGGTGATGAAGATGTGGCAACTCTCTAGGTTACAGTTATAGCATATTAATTGAATTAGTTCAGGAAAAGCTCCTTGTTTTTTGCCCTTGTTTCTTACGCTGCCTCTTATTTAGATACATGTACCTGTTGTAAACCGCAGGGATCAAAACTTAGTGTAGCTAAGTAAATTTAGAGGAGTATATGTACTTTTCTTTTTAATGTTTCAGAGTACAAGTCTTCTTTTGATTGAGATTTTTTTTTTCTTAAATCATCCTTAAATAGGATTGTGTTACTATCACTGTGTGTTTTGAAGCTGAGTTTTTGTCCATTGCCGCCTCTTTCAGCTGACCTGGCATGTGTAAAGGATAGTGGCAGTGTAATGGGCTGCAGAGAGAATTAGAATGGAAAATGGGAAGAGATGTTTATTCACCATCTAGTCATCCGTCTCTTAAGAAACGCTAATGTGTCAAAGAAAGGAAAGTAATACTTGCTCATATCTGTAAACTCTTGGCATGTGAAATCCACGTTTTGTTTTTCTGGTTAAAGTAGCAAATACACTGCTATATTTTCTAAGTGGAAGAATGACAGCATCTTTTACTTCAAAGGAATAGGATTTACTGCTGTATGATTTTGTTGCTTATAATTTTGGAATGACCTCAAACAAGCTGATACCTTTTGGTCTTTCTATTAGTAGTCTTAAATGTCTAGGGAGAGTGTTTGGACCTTCTTGCAAGTGTGGTGTTCTGCAGACTGCTTCGCTTAAATGGTGTCCTTCTATGACTACCTTTCTAGTAGCAAATTATGTCTTTTGACACTATTTTTGGGCTTTGATCTCTTAAGTCAAATTTAAAAGACTACAGGAATGATGAAGCATTTATTTTTTTTCTTTCTGAAATCTGTGCTTTGATGCATACCTTTGCAACCTCTGGCAGATTAAGGATGGCTCCCAATATGGCAACACTAGGACCAACTTGGTTGTGCCTTTAATAGGAATTTGAAAAAATATATTTTTTTTCCTTTTCTTAGTTATGCTGTATAGATAAAGCCTGAGTTGAATGTTTATTAAATGAGTACATCTATTTCTGTAAGGCATAAATAAGATCTGAAGGTTATTCAGATGAAACAGAAATCTTGTTTGTGTACTATTAGTAAAAGAGGGCTCTTCGTTGGCAAAAGGAGTTTCCTTAATCTTCAGCTGAATAACTAGAGAGATTCTAGTGTTTGCTTTCCTAGTCTTTTAAAGGATGTTCAGGCCTTAAATGTAAAGATTTAGAATGGTGTGAGTAAAATTGTCTTAATATAGTTTTATCTATGACTGCTTTTGGTTCTCTGTGGAGTTCTGTGGAGAAAAAGAGTGAAACCTGTTTGTGTGTGGTGTTTTTTAAGTTCTCTTTCCTGCTGTAGAAATGTATGTGAAGAAAACTTTGGGGGCTTTTCATAAAATACTAAAAATAAAATCATTTCTTACCCCTTTTATGCCTTCCTTTTTAGGTCATGTTTGACTAACCCAGCTATGCGGCACAGCTGAATGGCGATAATACCCTTCTTAGAGGGGTCCCATCATAGGAGTTTAATGCACAACTCCTGTGGCTGTTCTACCAGCTTGTCGGATTGCTATTTGGAGCGAAGGCATAATATGTAATAAACTTGAATAATTTTGATCCTGCTTGTTTGACTCCTGTTTAATTTGAGATAAGGGTGTGTTTAGGAGTTTGTAGCTGGCTTGTGCATATCTTGATTTCTGACACGGGGTATGCCAGATCCCCGTGGGGAGTAGCTTTTTAATTAAAATGGATATTTAATTTTTTTCCTGAACTTGTTCAATTACATTTTATACTTACGAAGTATATTAGACCAGTGTTTTTTGAAACCAGAGTTTTCATGACTTCCAAAGACGCAGAAACATTTTTTGGCATCAGTGTATACCTTAACTGACTTTACATTAGGAGGAAGAAAAGAAAGAAAAAGTTGTTACTTAATCCCATTCTGGGCCTCTGAGCCAGGAATGCTTATATATTAGCATACGTTCCCAAAGAACCACAAAATTGATGGTTGATGACCGGTGGTTCTGTGACTTCTGTGCTGATTTGGTTGTAGAGACTGGATTGAGACCAACCGGCTCTTATCATTCAAGCCATTAGAACCCCACTGCTTGTGGATTTTTTTTGAATGTTTGTTATTTGTATATAAGACTTTGTGTTTTTTTTGTGACTGTTTTCAATGAGCTCTCTTTGAAAAAAATGCTAATTTTGGCTTTAAAATTAAAAAAGTGTCAAAATATTTTGACCACTTCTAGTTTTCGTGTGCCATTTAACTTACTATAATATAAAATTATTTAGCATTGATAGCCTTTGAAGGTAAAAGAATGTGGAATTTTAATTATACCAACTCCTGAACTTGTTTTTGCGTTTCTGAGCAGTACAAGCAGTTAAACTAACGAGCATATGGGAAGACTGGGAAAAGTGTTTCAAGGTTCCCTCTTCTCTGGAAGGCCTACTTTGAGATATGCCCTCAGTGTTTCTTGCCTGTATTGTAATAAAGCAAGTGCAAAGAAATTACGAGATGGAAAAAAAACATCATCTTAAGTGCACAACCTGGTGATATTCATGCTAATAACTGCATATGGAATCACTATTCCATGCTAGAATATGGAAATTTATTTTGGAGGATTTTACTGGTATGAGTTGAAGCCATCTAATTGCTAGTAAATTCAAAGGTGTAAACAGAACCCCCAAGTGAGTTCTGATAAAAACTTGGTATTTTGCTAGAATTTTTTCAGGGAGCAACTTAGCTGGAAGCTTAAATGGGAATATGGTCCATCTTGCTTTTCCTCTAAAACTGTATACTGTTAACTATGTCTTGGTTGTGGCATTCAACTGAACTTGAGGCAGAGCTGGATCCAGAGGTGACTTGTGGCCAGGTACAATATCGTCAGTCAGAGTATGAAAAAAAGGTAATGTGGACTGTATTATCAGTCGATATCTGAGATCTGTCTGATAAATGCAGAGAATGCATGACGTTGTCCTGTCATATCTTTTGGGTTTGTTTCTCATCTTGACTCTTTTTTTCTTTCTTTGACCGCAAGTGTTTTGTCCTTTGTGTATTTTTTCTTATTTCCCTGTGACTCTTCCTTCACTCTCTTCTGACATATGAGGAGATTTCTCAAGTCACCATTCTGCAACCTTTTTGCATGCAACGTCTTGTAAAAATGGACCTTTAGATAAGTCTTGAAAAGCTTGATTGGCATCTAATAGGTGATGGAATAAGTGGGACAGAGTTGCTACAGAAGGTGGGAGCAGATTTTTCACTTGTGTCGCTTGGCATCCTGAGAGAGTGGCAGATTCTCTTCTGTGCTGCTGGAAAGAAGCAGTACTGGGAGAAGGGTTAAAAATCACTTCAAAGTGGTGCTTTTTGTTACTTTGCGGTGGGAAAGGGGGGAGAAAAAAAAAAGCTGTACCACTCTTCTTGCCTTCCCTCTTTGCAAATCATTGCATTGTAATGGGAGGCCCTTCCCTTTTCTTTGCCTTTCTCGGTCTCCTGTTTATTGTGAGAGCTCATAAGGCAACTCTGCGTGTGTGCACCTATATGTTACTTGGTTGTCTGCTATGGTGGGGGATTGCTTTTGGTCATGACCCAGAGAGGGCTGCTGCCATGTGGTCTGAGTGTCTGTGGTTCTTTTAGCAGAGACTTTCAACTTTAGCATCATGTTGAGTCTGTTTTGGCAGTGGTGAGGGGATCCTCTGGGGTACTTCTTTCTGCTCAGGTGCTTATACCTGCTTCTGCTCCTTACTTTTCAGTCAGCAGAGTTAACAGTAACTTCTTTCTTGAGAGTTGCTCAGCTGCGCACAGGTTTCTGGACAATGGTGGTATCACACAATGGGATACACGAATCTTGCTTGTCTTTGGTTTGCTGTCTTGTGTTCACGTTGCAGAAATAAACTTGGTGTGTATTTGAGAGGTGGATTTAATGGGGGGAAAAAAAAGGCAAAACCAAAGATGTGCATATGTAGTAGAGTTTGTGAAGGGTTGTTCATACCCACTGCTGAAAGAGGCAAGCGGAGGGAAAGAAGTTGACTACATACATGCTCTACAGGCTAATCAAAAGCCTGTTGAAGTTGTTGGGAAAAGATGTGTAGACTTGAGTGAATCTGGATCAAGCTTGTGGAGGAAGAACATCCCTTGGCTCCGTGAGAAACGAGGTCAACAGCTCCTAAATGCAGACAGGAGGGAGAATTAGAAAACAAACTTCCTTGCTTGCTCACAGAGCTGCAGTGTTTATAAAGACTTTGTTAGACTCTGTTTACTCATGAAATTATTCCTGACTAGCTCCATGTGTACACTCCCATTCAGAAATAAACCAAGGAGGAGCAAGGAACTCTTACCCAGTTGGTTAACAACCCATAAATGCCTTTTGCATCAAATTAAATCAGGAGCAACTCTCAAGCTAAAAGCCAATTGCTTGTTTTTGTTGTCACCTGCCTAGCTTAAGCAAATAGGAGACTTTTCTGCTTTCCATTGCTTCCTCCCTTGCTCCAAAATACCCAAACATTCAGTCTCATCTGTGTGCCCTCGTAACCAACCTCTAGGAATACATTAGCATTGTCAAATGATTATGTGCAGGTTATCATCACATGTATTTTTCCCTTGGTGCTCCCTTTAGAGGGGGGGATGGATGGAGAAAGAAACAGGGTAATTTTCTGGTTTTGTGTGTCTTTTTTTTTTTTTCTCCTTCATTCTCCAGGGTGTATGGAAGGCGTAACTGCAGGAACTCAAGTTTAAAAGAATGATAGGGCTGATTTTCAGAGTAGTGAACCAGCTGAAACTCATTCTGTCTTAATTTGAAATCTTCACTCTAGCATTTCCAAAAGTCACGCTCAAAGTACACCTTTTTTCTCTCTCTTTTTCATCCTGCACTAATTCGGATCCGTAGAAGTGCTCTGTATTTTCTAGTGCTGAATTCATCTTGCCTCTGTGCTCTAGGCTCTTAGACTTTCTACCATTTGTTCACCTTATTTAGGATATGTGCCATGTGATAAGAGATGAAATGGGCAGAAACTTAGGCCATCGTCTTTACAAAACTTTGTCCATCGGCAAGTTCTGCTACTGCTCAACACTCAGTGGGGTGATACTGCAATCCCTTGGAGGCAGAGGAACCTTCAGAGCCTAGTGGAGGGAAGACCTACTACTGTAGCTCATCGCTCAGGTGCTAGAGCTGACAAGCAGGGAGTTGAGTGTCTATAGCTGGGAGAAGCAAGGTTCAGGGTCTGGCTTTTTGATTGCTCTGCCCTGAGTTTATACCGTGTAACTTCAGGCACTTAACTGAGGCGTAGAAATTTAAGGTGGTTTAGCCTTTTAAAGTAGCTGTGGAAAAGGACCTTTGGAAGACTGTTGTTAACTTCATGAGAAAGCTGATGAGACTGCATCAGTTCAAGTGCTTTAGGTAACGAATTAGTGGTACAGGATTCCCAGCGATGTGAATTTAGGATCCGTTTGTGCCAGTGCTCCAGTGTGTGGCTTCCTTGCTCTCATCTGTGTGTAACACTGGTTATACCGTTGTACCTGATGGCGGGATGCACAGGGAGATGATGCAAGAGGCTGATCCCTTTGGAAAAACCTAGAGAAAAGCTGCAGTGCTGGGTGGCAATGAGTGTCTTGGGGGTGGGAGAAAGGGAGGGCTGAAGGAAACTACTTAAAATAGTGCTGCCACTGAAGTTAAATGGCTTTTTTGTTGTTGTTGAATTGCTTAACTGAAGTTATTTTATCTGAGCTTCTCCTGTCTTCCTGTTAACAGTGGCTGTAGCCTTGGTAATCGTGTTATTTTCTCCTAGATTAGCATAATGCAACTCTTAAATGTGTGAATGGACCTGCTTCAGCAGGAGGCAGATACTGTGGAATAGGAGGATGGAGGAATGAGCAAAGCAGTGCTTAGGAGCATAGGCAAAAGCAAGACAGAGGGAGATAGCTTGTAGGGTTGGGGAGACAAAGAGGAAAAAAGTGCTTTATCTTTTTGAGGAAACCTAACTTTTTTTTTTTTTTCATGCTAGTTAAAATCTTCATTTCTCCACCAGTGTTCTGTCAGTAAGCATCACATGGGCTTGGCTGTGTTTTTTGTCTCTCAAGTCTTTCATAGCAGGAGGACTTCCCCACCCAAACTATTTTAAAAATGTTGTCACTTTTGGGTGGAGATGGTGCTTAACTGGGATGAAGAAAGATCATTTTGGCTCATGAAACTTGGAATTTTTTCAGGACATAGCTAGTTTTCTTGTGGTATCCTAAAAGAATAAAATTTAAGAAGTTTAGAGTGCACCGTTTCTATAGTTGGGGGTACTACAGTGGGGGTAATTCTTTGTTATTTTAAGTAGGTTGGGATTATATTGCTGCCTGATTCTTGCATACTAGTTGTAACCACTAGAGTTATTTTGTTTTGGTTTACTTCATTTGTCTTGTGTTTTCAGAAGTCTTGCTTAAGGATTCATTGCACTGGACGTTGTAAAACAGAATATATAGACTTGATTCTACTGACTGCTTTAAAAGAAAAAGATGTGGGTTCCTGAGAGTATTTTATGTATGACCTTAGTATTCTTAACCACTTGTCATAATTTGAAGAGATAATGCATTTAAGGTTTTAAAGGCTATTGCTACTGTGTAGTAAGAACAATTTGTGAAATTTTGTTAGAAATATTATTATTATATATTTAATGTAATCTTTGAGGTACTGGGTTCATTTCTGCAATGAATATGAGAGTTGAGAACAGATAGACCTGATAGCCCTGTTCGCAGCTTGCCTCTTGCAGTAAATGATTGACTTTTCTCTTTCTCTCCTTTTATAACTGAAGGGTGAGCATGGAAGAGAGTTGAGAGACTTACTGCTGAAGAGAGGTGGAGAGCAGATCCAGAGCTGTGCTTTGAAATGGTTGCCGAGTAAATTTTGTTGTCCTGCAGGAGCAGGCATGATGTTCGGCTGTATGGAGATGGTGGAGATGCACATGGGGCAACATTTGCAACGAGAGGCATAAAATGAGTTGCCAAAACTTTGGGGAGAGTAAATGGTTTGGGGAGCACATCAGACAGCTGGTGTGAATCTTAAAAAAAAAAAGAAATGAGCTGAAGAATCAGTATTATTTTTATTTTGGTGGTGGGAAGGGTTGTTATGTTGTGTGAAGATGAAGAGCCTTTTAAACATGAACTTCTGATTTCAAGTGCGCTTTAGTAGCCATGCTACTTGAGCAGCTCCTGCTGTGTCCGTTTTGCTGGTGCACCTGTTTGTGTGATGATACAGTGAATGAATCTGTCAAACAGCTTGAAAATGGCTTTTTTCTTCTTGTGGGCTTGAGGGGAGAGGGCAAACGCGTCGGTTTCCTGCTCCTCCTGCAACAGGCTGGAGTTTGGACCTCTTAAGCTGATGTACAAGGGACTGTCCCTGTATATGAGACCACCACCATGTGCTGTTTTAGTCTTTACTGCAAAATGAAATCTACTGTTTTGCACAAGATGTCCTTTTAAAATAGTTGTGACTATTAATCTTAACTTGGTAAGGAACTTTCACCAACAGGTTGATGAATCCCTAGACAAGCACTTTCTTAAGCATATCTGTGCCACTGATTGAGCTTGAGAACAAATGATGTAGTAATAGGCTTATATTTATGAAATGATAAAAAATATGGTAAAATTCTGCTCAAACTTTATCATTAGTTATGTTCCTAGAAATACAATTTTCTTAGCACCAACAACCCAAGTATCAGCTTACAACAACATTTACGCTTGTCAAGCTGCTGCTTTTACCATGTTTCAGAATATAAATTTGACACAACACTTCTTGCAAAGAGCAGAGCTAAACTGAATGTGGCATTTTAGTTCTGGTGACATGGTGAGTGAGAGATGAAGACTTTCAGGCACACTCACACACACATACACAAAATGGTTTAAAATTATTAGGCAATTTGGTGTTATGCAGAAGAATAATCTGTCAGATCATAGCAACATGCAAAGGTCTGATTTGTTTGTATAATGCTTTTTGTTGTAGTAGTTGAATACTTCATTTTTGGTGTGTGTGTTTGTGTGTGTGCTCATGTGGCTCCTCTGTGGGATAGGAAGAGGCAGTAACTGAAGCTCAGAATAATTCTCTGTGGCCGCATGGGGAAATGCATGAAATGAGAACCTGGATATCTCGTCTAGTGCAATAATCCCCCAAGCCTTCCCTGCTCCCGACTGACAGGTCTCACTGGGCTCCTTCTGCCTTGCTCAGCTGTTCCTCACCCTTCTGTGAGAAAGGCTTCCTTAATTGTTTGGATTTGAACTTCTATATGCTAACTCTCTAGAAAGCTGCTCAGGCAGTTTTGTAAAGAAGATATGCAATCTGTGTGAGATGATGAAAATTAGCTAAAGCCACTTGCTCAAACCCTAACTCATCTAATGAATCATTTGACAGAATTTTCTTTGACCAGGACAAAACTCAGGTTTTGTTCCAGCACCAGTATTACCACTCATTTCCAGGACACACACTGCTAAAAATTACTAAAAGTACTTGAACAAAATATCATGCCTTGATGAGAGCCAGATCTGAGTAGAAATTTCTCTATTTCTCTAGAAGTGCAATGGTGGATGAGCCTGCATCTGAGTTTCCTGTGTTTATTTTTAGCATACAGAATTTTTCTTTTTTCTTCCTTTTAAAAGGAGCAGGTCTGAAACAGCTTTATAGAAAAGCATGAAAAAAATCTTTCATTTAGTCCAGGCTGCCCACAACTTTTGAAAGAAGCGAGCTGTGAATATTATTGCTTGGACAAGCTGGTAACGTTTTAAATTAGTGTTGGCTGTCTTGATTGATTTGCGTATCGTATCTAAGACAAAACCAGAACTGTTTTTATTTTTTAAAAAAAGACATCAAATGAAGCTGTTACTTCTGTTACTTTGCTAAATATAGTCTTCTATTTGACTATTCAGTTTGTCTACCTGCAAAACAGCAGACAGTAGTGACACACACACACACACACAAAAGTGAAGCAAGTCAGTCTATTTGTAGCCATTGCCCAGGTGTGCAATGGCTACCTGCTGAAGTGAGGGTTAGTAGCTTGGCTTTGACAATGGAAATGGTACTCAGTATCAGTTTTCTTGCCTTGACATCAGGCTTTATTCAGACACTGAGGATTATTTACTGACAAATTATGCCAGTGAGTTGCTTGTGCTTCAGCTCTGACTTGGATTTTTATTGCTTTTTTGCTTAGCATTTGAGTACAGCAACTGTTGCGCAGAGCAGTCTGGTTTTGAGATGATCCAGGGAGCAAGAGTAAAAATGCTAATGCTTGTAATTTGTACAGATTGTGACCAGAAATGGCCACAGATACATGTTCATCTGTTATTTGCACAGCATTTAGTAAATACATCTATTTTAATCCAAAGACTGGACACTCCATAAAAAAAAAAGTTGTTCATGTACATTTTGGGCCTATGCAAAGTGCTGTCTTAATGTTTGTCACCTGTCTGTAACTACATTTTCTTTTCTGATAAGCCCGCTAGGAAGTGAGAAGTCTTTGACAGATCAACGAAAATGTGCTGCATTTGATTGCTGCCTGAGCCTTCTATGCACAGATGGGTCACAGTAGTCAGCCCAAATCTAAAGAAAATTTAACGAAGCAAAAAGACCTCTCTTGCCTCCTACAGAATTAAGTGATGCTGGTTTGGTTTGCTCTTTCATGGGTTCATCATTAAGAATTAAACCTATCCTCACAGTGTTTTGCTGCTCAGCTGCCTTTTTCTGTGCTGCCTGTCCGTAAAGCTGCACGGCTATGTTAGCATCCGTGTCACCCGGGGAAATCTGGGCAGCTGTCCTGCATTTATCCCGTCTTTGATAATTAGGACAAAAAGATTTAAGGATTTATGCAGACTTGAAAAACTCGGCACGGTGCATTGCAGAAAATCATTTCACACAGTAATCTTGGTGTGGGAGGGCTGATGAACCCTGTTAATCAGTAGTGGTTGGGCAATCTCATATACATGCAGGGTTTGTTGGAAGATACTGGCATGCTGTTGACTGCCATTTGATAATCTTGCTCACAGTGGGATCAGAATGCGATAGCTCCGTGTTTTGAGGAACTACCATGTTAACAAAGTTATTCTGTAAGGGTGTTTCAGATGATTAAACAAGAAACAAAATCTGCATTGTAGATGTGCTTAAAAATAAGCTCACATGGAGAATGTGGGTTGAAAGATTCTGAAACGACTTCAGATGTTGCACAAATAATTCTGAGATATGGATAAGAGGACCCACTGTGTGTCGGTATTCATGACTTGTGCTTTAGTGATTTAATAAATGAGACTATTTCTTTATCACTCACGAGAACTTGCAATGTGCTTGCTTTGCTCCTGCCAGGTTGAAGACAAACTTTAATTGCTAGGGTATTGGGGAAGAAACAGAAATGTTGGAGCAGAAAGGAACGGCTTACTGACAATATTTTGCAATCTAGGTGGATATGTGGCTATATTCAGATGGATGTAAATCTACAGGCTATAAATACTCAAGGAGAGTCATGAAGCTTTATTGGTAGAGTTGGATGTACCTGTAGTGAGAGCATAGGTGTGCTTGGCTTGGGTTAGAGTCTGGTCTTTCCTCTTCTGAAGCTCTGAATAAATGAAGACAGCTCTGCTGCTTTTACGTGTATGTGTGTTTGTGTGTGCAATATAAATGTTAAATTGTTAGCAGAGTACTTTTGGGGTAACTTTGCCCTCCTCTTGTGGGCATGGGACTCAGTAGCTCATAGGCTGTTCTTCTGCGTTCCTGCATATGGAGGAGTATGTGAATGTGTATTTTTAAATCCTTGCAGTAAAATATTAATGTGATTTTTTTTTTTTTTTTCTGTGAATCCAAGATAGGCTTTGAAGGCTTTATCATCCATCTGCATGTATTTTATTAATAAGACTTGTCTGTGGAACTATCCTTGATGGGTTAGCTGAGAGTCTATATGCTCGACAGTGCTGTTATTATTAGGAAAAATGATTATTATAGAAATTGCAATAATCTTGTGTTTATAGTGCACTGATGACAGAAAGTACATTGTAAGTCTTTGGGTATCAGTGCTTTGGGTATCAGTGCTATAACGGAGTAAAGCCCCTCCTTTTGTTTTTCTTACTCCCATTACTAATGAAACGCCACCTATTTTTTTCACTATTTTGCTGCTAATCTTGTTACTCGAGTCAATCCCTTTAAGAGATATTCTGAAGAGTTATGCTGAGGGAGAGCTAAAAACAGGATTTGCTTAAGGCAGCAGCAGTTTAAGTTGTCCTCACTGAAAACTTTTATTTACTTTTCTGATACAAGATAAAAATTGAAGGAGAAATGCATTTCTCTCCAGTGTTTAATGGGCTCTGTTCTTAGAGGTATTTCACAGCACCTTGTCCTGCTCCTGTTCCAAAATATAATTAAATTACACTTTTTGAGTAGAAGAATGAATATAATTGTTGATCAGAAAGAATATGGTGTAACACAAAACAGACTTCCTGGAGCCTTGTTCGGGCCATGCCAAGTAAATTTTCTTACAACTTTATTTAAAAAATAAACCTGAGGTTCTCTGAGGGACTGAGTCTGTAATGAGGTTGGAAGTGATGCTTTAATGAGAAAATGATGCAAAGCACGTTACTGCTAGGGAGTGAATTTGGCCTCTGTAGCACGTGGACGTTGCTGATTGCAAAGCCTAAAGCTGCTTTCATCCAGAAAAGCTGCTTTCTAACACCTGATGGTTGCAGTAGGTGTTTCTCGACCTTGAATTGGATAGCTTAGTTCCATTTCTGTGTCCTTTTTTTTTTTCCTCTTTGCTTTTATTTTTTTCCCCTCTCTCTTGCATGTCCTGGTCTGAAGACTGAAGATGGGACAAAACAAAATCTGTGTTAGCTCATGTAAATTTGGGAACAGGAGCTTCTAACTGACAAAAGATAGAAGGAAATAATTCAGAAAAGTGGGTTTTTTTCTGTAAGAAACTAAAATTGGACTGATCATCACAGTTTGGTTTTCATGAGTATTATTCATCTATGTGTAGTCTTTAAAATGTTAGAAAAAGAAAGTAAGTTTTAGTGTCATGCTGAATTTACATGCTAATATTCTTTTAAGGGCCATATTGTAAGATTAAAACTACAGTAGAGTTGATTTCCTGGAAGGAGAGAGTCAGAAGCAGAAGAATCAACAATTCAAGGTTGCCTTCAGTAACATTCTCGTGGAAGTCAAACTGCATGAACTTAGGCCACAATGCATATTTTATGTCTTTCTGCAGCAGCAAAGAATTATGAAGATGGGCACTGGAGTGTCTTTTGTGCACATGTTCACAAAGTAGTAGAAACCCAAATAAAAACAATATCCTGTTCTGAAAAAGATCCCAGTGATGAAGCTCTGTTGAGTAAGAACCTTCTGTATATAAGATGCTCCTTAATAAAATCCTGAGAGGCAGTTGGAAGGAGAATATAATGCTATGTGTAGTCTGCATCTTATTATCTGTGTGTCTGTTTCCTTGGTACTCTTTGGTGATCTTCTACTTGAATAAAAATTCAAGTGCAAAAACAGACTGGAATTCTAAGTGGGCTCAGTTGAATGTGACAAGCACAAAAGATCACTAAATGAGAAAACATAGTGCAGACAAGTCTTCTAGGAAGCCTCTAATCTGACGAGCCACGATTTTGTTTCTCAGGAAAGTGTAAGTCTTGTATTAACACTTAGGTAAAGAAAGAGAAGACTTTCGCTAGAAAGCCCTAGAAGTCTGGGCTTTATCCAGTCTGTTTCCAGGAAGGGACAGCTGCAAAGCAGCATTTCATTTAAGGGCATACTATGAAGTTGCAGCACTGGAGAACAGTAACAGAGCTTTCAAAACCAGTAAGTTTTTGTCACCTTTTTTTTTTTTTTCTGGTTTTGGAAATACGAAAAAAAGTATATACATACACATGTTGATTACCTTTTCTCAATGCCTTTAGTGTTGTGTCAGGCTTGTAGTGAAGGACTAGCCAGGGTCCACAAACAGTCCTCCAGCTTAGTCCGGTCCTGAGGATGAGTGACAAGTTGCCAGTCCTAAATAGAGTATTGAGGTGTATAGGAGAACATTCCTGAAGTACACTTATTTAGGAGTTCATTATGTAAGTACAAATAGTCATACGTGGTATTCCAAAAAGTGTGGTCTGGCTTTTTAGGCAGATGTTTTCAGTTAAGTTTTATTGAAGGTAGTATGAAAGTCCCAGGGGAGTAAAGCTGTAGATCCCTTTGCACAACTAGAGAGGGCTCATCTTGATTTTTCCATCTTCTGGAATGAAGCATAAGTAGGGAAAAATATCACTTGTTGTCCTGGTATGTTGGTTTTCACTTAAGTGTCACTGGGATGGTTGGAACCAAGCATGGAACAGTTGTATTTGAGCATGTAGGTGTCTGTGCTTTCAGTTTCCCATAGAGCCTTTTGTTGGGGTATCTTTGTGTGGATGTTAGCCAATTGCAAATGAAGTGTTCTCTGAGTGAAATATGGGCCAATGGATGTTGTTGGTACTGTAGATCCGAGGATGCTTTGAGAATGATTACTTTGTTCAACCTTATGGCAAATTATTCCCGGTATTAGTCACAGAATAGTTCAAGGATGATGGTGGTTCCCCTTCTTTGCCTAGCCAAATACTGCTGAAAGTTTTGTTTCCTCTGAGGCACAAAAATTGACCCAGTTAGTGGCTAAAAAGAAATATTAATACTGAAAAAGTGCTCCAACTGGTGGTAGGTTATGAGCTAGTTGTTCTTGGAAGTGATTCCTCCTATTTGCACAGCTTAGAAGGTCCAAACAAGCACAAGCCATACTGTACCAGAAGTTAGGGGGCAAGTACTAAATGTTAATTGCTGTAGAACAGTGCTATTCGTGTGCCTGAGAGAGGTGAATGCTATAGTTTCTCTTTTCTCTTTTCCACCCCTCTAGGAGGGCTTTCAAGCTGTCGCTCTGCTGCTGAACAGCATGCAGTCCTTTCGGGAGCAAAGTAGTTACCACGGAAACCAGCAGAGCTACCCGCAGGAAGTGCACGGTTCATCCCGCCTGGAAGAATTCAGCCCCCGCCAGCAGGCCCAGATGTTCCAGAGCTTTGGAGGAAGTGCTGGCAGTGGACGTCGTGGAGCAACAGGAGCCTCTACAGCAATGCCTGGTGAGAGCTCTGGCCATCAGAGCTACCAGGGTTTCAGAAAAGAAGCAGGAGAGTTTTACTATATGGCTGCCAACAAAGATCCAGTGGCATCAGGAGGGCAGCAGCCACCTCAGCGCAGGCCTTCCGGACCAGTACAGAGCTATGGGCCCCCTCAAGGGAGTAGCTTTGGGAGTCAGTATGGGAGTGAGGGACACGTGGGCCAGTTTCAAACACAGCACTCCAGCCTTGGGGGTGTGTCCCACTACCAACAAGATTATACTGGCCCTTTCTCTCCAGGGAGTGCCCAGTACCAGCAGCAGGCTTCTAGCCAGCAGCAGCAGGTGCAGCAGCTGAGGCAGCAGATCTATCAGTCTCATCAGCCCTTGCCCCAGGCCTCCAGCCAGTCTGCTTCCAGCACCTCGCACTTGCAGCCTATGCAGCGTCCATCCACCCTGCCTTCCTCTGCTTCTGGGTACCAGTTACGAGTGGGGCAGTTCAGCCAACACTATCAGCCACCTTCGTCCTCCTCCTCCTCCTCTTTCCCTTCCCCGCAGCGTTTTGGCCAGTCAGGACAGAGCTATGATGGCAGTTACAGTGTGAACTCTGGATCACAATATGAAGGCCACACGGTGGGTTCCAACGCGCAGGCATATGGGACCCAGTCCAACTACAGCTTTCAGGCCCAGCCGATGAAAAGCTTTGAGCAGTCTAAGCTCCCCCAGAGTGGGCAGATGGGGCAGCAGCAGCAACAGCAGCAGCATCCACCTCAGCAGGTAATGCAGTACTCAAATGCTGCCACCAAACTCTCTCTTCAAAGTCAAGTGGGACAGTACAGCCAAGCTGAAGTTCCTGTAAGATCACCAATGCAGTTCCACCAGAACTTCAGTCCAATTTCTAACCCATCTCCTGCTGCATCTGTAGTTCAATCTCCGAGTTGCAGCTCTACCCCTTCTCCTCTCATGCCTGGTGGAGAAACCCTCCAGTGTGGGCAAGGCAACATGTCTATGGGTTCCCGAAACCGAATCCTGCAGATGATGCCCCAGCTTAGCCCCACCCCATCTATGATGCCAAGCCCCAATGCTCATGCAGGGGGATTCAAGGGCTTTGGGCTGGAAGGACTGCAGGAGAAAAGGCTCACAGATCCAGGGCTGAGCAGCTTAAGTGCTCTAAGCTCTCAGGTGGCCAATCTGCCTAACACTGTCCAGCACATGTTGCTCTCGGATGCTTTGGCACCTCAGAAAAAAAGTTCCAAAAGGTCGTCCTCTTCAAAGAAGGCTGACAGCTGCACAAACTCAGAAGGCTCTTCCCAGGCAGAGGAGCAGCTAAAGTCTCCCTTGGCCGAGTCCCTTGATGGCGGCTGTTCCAGCAGCTCAGAGGATCACGGGGAGAGGGTGAGGCAGCTAAGTGGCCAGAGCACCAGCTCAGACACCACCTACAAAGGGGGTAACTTAGAGAAACCCAACTCCTCACCAGCAGCACAAGGTTCTCAGAGTGAACCATCAAAACTCAGTACCAGCCCTACAGCTAGGGAAGATGCTGCCTCCCCTGATGCGAAGGAAGCTGTGGTAGCAGTGGAAACCACTCCAAAAGTGAATGAAAAGGCAGTTGGAGTGATTGTCTCTCGGGAAGCCATGGCAGGAAGAGTAGAAAAATCAGGTGGGCAAGATAAACCTGCACAAGATGATGTTTCTACAGCCACCCAGGCACCAGCTAGTGCTAGTGCAGCGAAAGAAGCTGGGCATACAGGGCCGCAGGCAGAAGCTCAAGGAGGGAGTAAAGGGAGCAAAAGTGGAGATAACACTAACCATAATGGAGAGGGGAACAGCCAACCTGGCCATGCAGCTGTTGGGTCAAATTTTCCTGTGAGAACGGAACCTTCCAAGTCTCCTGGCAGTTTAAGATACAGTTACAAGGATAATATAGCAGCTGGTTTACAGAGAAACGTTAGTGGCTTTCCACAGTATCCTTCTGGTCAAGAAAAGGGGGATTTCCCAGGGCACAGTGAGCGCAAAGGTCGGAATGAGAAGTTTCCTAGCCTCCTACAGGAGGTCTTACAGGGTTATCACCATCATCCAGACCGACGTTATTCTAGGAATGCACAAGAACATGCTGGGATGGCTGGGAGTTTGGAGGGAGCAATGAGGCCCAACATCTTAATTAGTCAAACCAATGAGTTGGCCAATAGAAGCCTCCTAAACAAAAGCATGGGATCTCTCCTCGAAAGCCCTCACTGGGGTCCCTGGGATAGGAAATCAAGCAGTGCAGCTCCTGACATGAAGCAGATCAATCTAGCTGATTACCCTCTTGCTAGAAAGTTTGAGGTAGAGTCTCAGTCTTCTGCCCATGAAGGGGGGACACTCTCAGAGAGGAGATCAGTGATCTGTGACATATCTCCATTAAGGCAACTTGTCAGAGATGCTGGTCCTCACCCAATGGGCCACTTAGGTCCTGATGCCAGAAGCGGACGAAGTGAGCGTCTTGCTCCGGGCTTAAGTCAGTCGGTAATACTCCCTGGTGGCTTAATGTCTATGGAAGCAAAGATGAAGGCTCACAGTGGGCAAATCAAAGAAGAAGATTTTGAACAATCAAAGTCCTCAGCTAGTCTCAATAATAAAAAAACAGGAGACCATTGTCATCCTGCGGGCATGAAGCACGAATCTTTCCGAGGCAATGCTAGCCCTGGGGCGGCAGTCTCTGATTCTACTCCAGACTACATTCCCCAGCAGGACAGCCGAGCGCCGCAAATGAGACGAGCACCCGGCAGAGCTGGAAGCAGCAGGGGTAAATCGCCTTCTCAATTTCATGATCTTGCAGATAAGCTGAAAATGTCTCCAGGCAGAAGCAGAGGCCCAGGAGCAGATCTACATCACATGAACCCCCACATGACGCTAGCAGAAAGAGTTAACAGGGGTTCCTTGCATTCTGCATACTCCCAGAATTCAGAAGGTGCGTCTTTGGCTTCAGCATATCACACAAATGCTAGACCTCATGGTTTTGGTGACCCTAACCAGGGTTTAAATTCCCAGTATCATTACAAAAGGCAGATATACCAGCAACAGCAAGAAGAATACAAAGATTGGGCAAGCAGCACTGCTCAGGGTGTGATTGCTGCAGCTCAGCACAGACAGGAAGGGGCAAGGAAGAGCCCGAGACAGCAACAGTTTCTAGAAAGAGTAAGGAGCCCCTTGAAAAATGACAAGGATGGGATGATGTACATTCAAGGTAGCTCCTACCATGATACTGGAAGTCAAGAAGCTGGGCGCTGCATTATGGGCAGTGATGGTACTCAGAGCAAATGTGCTGAACTGAAACACGGCAACCAGAAGATGCAGCATGAATCTGGTTGGGACCTCTCCCGGCAAACCTCTCCTGCCAAAAGCGGCGGCCCCCTTGGAGTAGGCAACCAGAAAAGGTTTTGCCCTCCAGACAGTGATGGACATAGACGAGACGAATCTACAGATTTGCCCAAGCCAGGTAACGCCATGCTCAGGCTCCCTGGCCAGGAAGACCAGTCTCCTCAGAATCCATTAATTATGAGGAGGAGAGTCCGCTCTTTCATATCGCCTATCCCTACCAAAAGACAGCCGCAAGACATGAGAAATAGTGGCACTGAAGATAGAGGGCGACTGATGACTTCGGCAAAAGAAGCAACTGATAAAACATACAACTCCTACACCCATTCATCTCAAAGCCAAAATGTTGGCAAGTCAATTGCAAAGGGAGATTCCTTCAAGGACCTGCCAAGTCCTGATGGTAGGAATTGCCCTGCTGTTTCCCTTACAAGCCCGGCTAAGACCAAAATACTGCCCCCAAGAAAGGGGCGAGGATTAAAACTGGAAGCTATTGTTCAAAAAATTACATCTCCCAATATTAGGAGAAGTGTTTCCACCAATAATGCTGAAAGTGGTGCAGATGCTGTCACTCTTGATGACATTCTGTCCCTTAAAAGTGGACCTGAAGGAGGAAGTGTGGCTGGGCACGGACCAGAGGCTGAGAAAAGAAAAGGAGAAATGCTCTCAGATCAAGTAGGGCCAACAAGCCAGGGTGTGAGCAGTGAAATAACTCTCCCAAGATCTTCAGAAGAGTGGCCAAGCAATGAGGATGATAAAACCAACAAAGAAAGCCCTGAAACTGCCGCTATTAGTAAAGAAGGAACAGGGTCTGGTGGAGTGCTACCACCCTCTCAGAAGCCAGGTGGCCAGGGAAGGTCTGATGGATCTGTAAGTGGAGCTGGAGCTGTGACCTTTACCGACTCAAAAACAGTCTCCCCTTCTGGTGTGTTTACTTCTGAACCAAACCCAAAGCCTGAGGAAAAAGATGGAGATGTGACAAACATTTCACCCAAGCCAGATGGTTTCCCTCCAAAGGGATATTTTCCCTCCGGAAAGAAAAAGGGGAGGCCAATTGGGAGCGTTAACAAGCAGAAGAAGCAGCAGCAGCAGCCGCAGCTGACACCCCCACCGCCGCCACCGCCGGTACCCGCACAGCCCTCGGAAGGGGTTGTCGTTGGGGAGCCCAAACCCAAGCGGCAAAGGAGGGAGAGGCGAAAACCTGCAGCGCAGCCACGGAAGCGGAAACCTCGACGGGCTGCTCCCATCGTGGAGCCACAAGAACCGGAGATTAAGCTGAAATACGCCACGCAGGCTGTTGATAAAACTGACACCAAGAATAAGTCCTTTTTTCCTTACATTCACGTGGTGAACAAGTGTGAATTAGGTGCTGTGTGCACAATCATTAATGCAGAGGAAGAGGAGCAGAACAAACTGGCAAGGGGGCGGAAGGGACAGAGATCTTCAACGCCCCCTCCTAGCAATGTGGAAAGCAAAGTGCTGCCCACCTCAACTTTCATGCTGCAGGGCCCTGTAGTAACGGAGTCTTCTGTCTTGGGGCACCTGGTGTGCTGCCTGTGTGGCAAGTGGGCCAGCTACCGTAATATGGGTGACCTCTTTGGTCCTTTCTACCCCCAGGATTACGCAGCCACCTTGCCCAAGAACCCGCCTCCAAAGAGGGCCACAGAAATGCAGAGCAAGGTCAAGGTACGGCACAAAAGTGCTTCTAACGGTTCCAAGACAGATACGGAAGAGGAGGAGGAACAGCAACAACAGAAGGAACAAAGAAGCCTCGCTGCTCATCCCCGCTTTAAGAGGCGGCACCGCTCTGAGGACTGTAGTGGAGCTTCTCGGTCACTTTCAAGGGGAGCTTCTTGTAAAAAAGCAACCACTGAGGGTGGCAGTGGTGGTGAAAAGACTCCTTTGGACTCAAAACCCTCTATGCCCACTTCAGAAGGTGGCGCTGAGCTGGAGTTACAAATTCCTGAACTACCTCTTGACAGCAATGAATTTTGGGTCCATGAGGGTTGTATTCTCTGGGCCAATGGGATCTACCTGGTCTGTGGCAGGCTCTATGGGCTGCAGGAAGCTGTGGAAATCGCAAGAGAAATGGTGAGTACCTAAACTTCCATGAAATGATGAGATGATTTGCAATGAGTATAACATTCTGAAGATTTTTTTTCCTTTTCCTTCTTTCAAGTCTGAATAAAACATCTTTCATCTGTAAATACATCTCTAGTGTTGCCCTTTTGACGGCCTAGTTTAGATCTCTGCTGCACCTGGCTGAGACAGATTTTTCAGGCATCAAAGAGCTGAATGCTTATTACCCATTAAAATTAAGTTTTGTATGTCCAGCCCTTTCCCATGATTTATTCTTTCCTGATAGATAATAATGCTCTTCAGATCTTTTCTTGGAATTATACAGTGAAAGGGCAAGTGGCAACAGGTGCAAATTCCAACAAAAGGAATTCCAATTCAATAGATTCAATATTAGCACTCCC
>VWPW01032739.1:9186-52333 GCA_013389825.1 Crypturellus undulatus | reverse complement strand
AAAGAAAAAAAAAAAAGAAAATCAGAAGGAGCGGTGTCAAACATTTATATGCTCAAAACGTGACTGTGCAAGACCTTGACCCATTCTAACCCTGAACGTGGATCTGACATCACTGTTGGCCCTACTTTGAGCAGGGACTTAAGCCAGAGATCTCCAGAGGCCCCTTCCAACATTGGTTGTTACTCTGTTCTGCTAATATGTATTACACAGCTTTTTGGAAATTTGGCGGTTCCTACAAAACAGAGATTGAGTAGAAGGGCACAGAGGTCTTTACAAACCGTGAGTGAAACACAGGTGACTGGAACTGCATGGAAATTATCCTTCAATTCATTACTTATAACTGCTTTTTTACAAAGTGTGGGTCTCTGGCTATAGATTAGTGAGGAAAAGTATGTAAAATCCAAGTGTGTGTGTGTGCAGGGGAGAAAAGATTATTTGTAACCACTGGATTATGGATGGAGGCACTAGTGATAATCAGAGATGAAAGCGGCTATCTCCAAACCACAGCTTTGTGGCTTTAACTGACGAACGGTACACAACAGCCTTTTATTTGCTCTTTCCTTTCCCATTTTGCTTCCTGTTCTGGGCCAGACCATGGAAGAGGGACTAGACTTTTTTCCCTCCTCCTGTTACTTTCAGATTCTATTTTTTCTAAGCAGTCCTAGGATTCAGTTTTCCTCTTCCCCCAGCACAGTCACATAATCTACACTGGCTTCCTCCCCAGAGCTTTCCTCTTCCAGTTTGATTCCCGGCTTCTTGTTCACTGTTCTTTCACAGTAATTACATGCTTCTTTGCCCTAACTTCATTTGGCCTGCATTCTCGTTTCTAGTTTCCCATTAAGCAAAGACAGTTGATCTCCTTGGTTTTCGTTGAGCACTGCTTGTGAGCTTGTTCTGATCTGGCTGCTGAATTTCATCTCTCTGATAATACCAAGCTTTCTTTTGAGGATCATCCCCATCATTTGGATCCCATTTTCAAGGTCACCATGCTAGCATGTGTTGCATAGTCCACCGTTAATTTGAATTCAGGTCTTTCCAACCTGTTTTTTTTTTTTTTTCTTTTTTAAAAAATTATTGTTATTTCCTTCTCTAAGGACATGTCACACTTTTCACTTTTGGTTTTTGTTTCTCCTGAAGCAGACATCTTCTCTGGTAGTTCTTGAGCCACTTGACCTACCCTCAGTGAATATGTTAGGTGCTTTTGTTCTTGCAAAGGGAGCCTGCCTTGCAGAAATACCATGCTGACTGGCCCTAATCAACCTTCTTAAGTTGGCCCATTATCCACAACACTTTTTTTTTTTTTTTTTAAAAATATGGTACTAGTGCCTTTTTTTTTTTTTTTTTCCTGTTTGGCATCTATTTCTTTCTCTACGTGAGATTTTCATGACTTTTTTTTTTTCTGACAGCATACACTTTAGCCTACCCTTTCTCATCGTCTTCCAGCAATTCTGATCATCTCAGTGTCCCAAACAGATTTTTTTTCTCTTAATCTTTTCATCTGCCCTTTTGACACCACACAGTAATGTTTCCTTGTCTCCCTTGAACCCCTGTTCTTTCCCCCTCCCTATTTTCTTTTAATCACTTGTTCAGCTTTTGAGGTTTTTTTTCCTTTTTCTTCCTTATACTATATGTCAACATGAGTATTTCCCATCTTTAAAGTGTACAGAAGGCCTGTGGCTTCTCATGCCTTTGCAACTACCTCTTCATTTCTTTTCCATTTTTCTTATCTGAAAATACTTTGAGTGAGTTGTCTGAGGCTCTTGTCCTCCCCTTTGTCTTTGCTTGGGCTCTAGTGCTTTTGTCACCTGTGTTTACTATGATCTCTTCCTAGCTAAAGTTCAGACCTAGTACTTCATTTTCCTTTCCCTGTCAGCTAAATGTCACCATCAGCTGTGCTCTTCTAAAAGTGTTGTTCCACCTGCTTCCCGTCTGTGTTCTTTTTTGATTACCTCTTTTCTTTCTAATGATTTTTTTCTGCCTTTTCCCCAGAGGCTGTTTGTCAATTCCAATTTTTGTGGGGCTTCTCTGAAGTTCTGGTCCTGCCTTCCTCCCCTGATCCGCGTGCCCTGTCTTTTGGTAACTTTTGTTAACCCACTCACTTTACTCCAGAGACTCATAGAGTGTCTTTTTTTGTTCCAGTTTCATGTTCATCTGTCACAAACTTAAAAATTATTCTTGAATTCATGAGTTCCCAGGCTCTCATTTCAAACTTGGCTTTTAATCTGCATTCTTCACAACCATTCTCTGCTGTTTTGCTCTGATTTTCTTGTCACTCAGATTCATAATCTTGTCATTTGACTTGAAATGGATTTCTAATTCTTCCTATCCAAGGCTATGAGAAAACCTGCATAGTCTTTGTTTGCGAGCACTGAAAGGCCATATATTACATCTCATAACTATTTTTTCTGGATCCATTTTTCTTAAACTAGTTTTAAGATGGTGGAAGAAGGAACCATTTTTGTGAGTTTTGTTACTGTGTTTGTACAAGACACAGCCTAACAGATGTCCTAACTGAATGTCGGGCTTTTCCGTGCTATCAGAGTAATCCATCCTTCTCCTTACCCCTGTCACAAACAACAGAATAACTTCTCCTCCCTAGGAGTGCTTGGATTTTAACCTTGCATCCTGTTGCAGAAGAACCCAGCACTGCGTTTTACTGTGGAAGCCACGGATTCTCCCTGCTGCAGTCAGACAAGGGCGGCCCATGTGGGATGCTGAGAGGAGTCTCCCTGCCCCAAGCCGTCCCTAGGCCGTGGAGAGGCTCCCTTGAACTAGCCCACCGTCTGCCCTGCTATCTGAGGACAGCCTCCTGCCTCACACAGCTGGTCTCCTACGCTTGCTGCAGATGCTCATTCTTTGTCTTCCTTGCTTTGCACGTGCCTCTTCTTTCTCTTCCCTCCAACACACTGTTCAGCACTGCAGACGTCGGCAAACCACGTAGCCGCATGCCAGCAGGAGAGAGGTGTCTGCACAAGCATAGAAGAACAGGACTTAGTTTTGGTCTAGGAAAAGGGAAGACATTTGTTTGTGGCAAACTAAGTGTCATGAGCCTGGTGGCGAATAATTTAGATGTGCAACAGATTCTGTATAAATGGCTTATCGCCTTCAGCATCCACATAAATCACTTAAAATGATTTTTGGCTCTGGCTCTTGCACTATGACTGTTAACTGACCCACCTTCAAGCTTGGCATGTTGGAGTCCAAGTCTTGAAGTGAAAAAATGTCTCTGTTGCCCTGGGTGACCCTGTTGCCCATAGAAAACTCTTTCTTTTTTCTCATTTATTTATTTATTTATTTTGGTTGCCAGATGCCATAGTTTGGTTAAGAAAAACAAGTCATAAATGATTTGAAGATATTTACTCTATGATATCTGGAACCTTAAGGCTGGAACTCCTGCAGTAGGTTTGAGAGTGCATGTGGACACCTGGCCTTCCATGAGGAAGACCTAGTTCATTTATGTCCTTCCTCTGGGTTTTTTCATCTCTGTTTCATCTCCATTAGTCATGTTAGGCCATTTCTATATATTTATGCCTTGGAAAACTAAGAGTTGCACACACTTTACTCTAGAGACCTTTAAGAAGACAGCTTCCTGCCCTGTTTATTTTCTTTTTTCATTTCCCTACTCACAAGAAACTGTTTCAAGATAAAGTCTTGGTTACTTTTGAAAATAGCAAAATTTTCAATCCCCTTTAGCAGCTGTCATCGGAATACATTTAACTTTTTCAAATGATCTGATTGTCCTTCAGCATTCAGTTAAAAAGCTGTAAGTAAATCAAATTGTACTATTGGTTTCTAAAACCACTCACTAGAAGGTGGTGTGCTGTTGTTTGGAGCTCTTAAACAACACATTTATTTTCCCAAGGCAGAAGCTCTGGTCCAGCACACGTATTATTTCTGTNTTTTTTTTTTTTTTTTTTTTTTTTTTTTTTTTTTTTTTTTTTTTTTTTTTTTTTTTGTTCCTGTCATTATCAGAATTGACCTTGGTGAAGTTAAATCTAGTTCCTTTTTCTGCTGACAGTGCTCTGTGGAAGAAAAACTTATTTATCTCCCAATAAAGATCCCTTTTAAAAGGTCTAAAGAATTTAATGCTTCAGGCCTCCCTGCTTCATTCCCAGCCTGAGAAATCTTTTAATCCTTAGGAAGTCCTTGGAACCTACTGCTTTTTAGTGAAAGGCTCATCTGTTGTTTCAATCGGTTTCAGTTACTTGAAGCAGTAAAGGATAAAATCTGTCTGTGATCTGCTGTGTAGTGACAGGCGATTCTGGGCTCTCTCACCAATTTGGAGTTTTGCTATCTGTGCCACTCTTCATGGATTATCTTTGCAAACCTGTTGCTTCCTTGAAGAGAAGAAATCTGTGTGCTTTTGGATAGCTGACATATTTAGCAAGGCGGTTAGAATGGACTGACGATGGTTTTTAAGAGCTTTCTCCAAAGTCATACAGGCTTAGAGAAGTTCAGAATCTAAATGCATGTCTTTCTCTTTGCCAGTTGATGCTTGGATCTTTGAATTTTTCATTACTCTTGGCAGGGGCAGGCTTCTGGCTCATTTCCAGCATGCCTTTTTAGATGCTTGTAGGGCTGTTCTGTGGAGACAGGCTTTATATACACTATCCAGACTTCATGGAGAACAACTAGTTTCCCAGGAAAGCTGTCCTTGACCACTTAAGATTTCTGCTAGCTGATCTCTTGAGTATTTATCTGTGGAAATCTGTGCTATAGAAGAGATACAGGTTGCCTATCTGTAGTAATTTTTACTTGCCTCTCCTGCTTTCACAGAACCCCTTTTGTTCATTTATCTAGCCCCTTCTGGATGCTTGCTATAAATTGAGCAACAGGAGGTCCCTAGAGAGACCACTGGGCATAAAGCTGTTATTTATATTCTCAGATTTGGAGAAATCAGTGCCTGACAAAAGCTTTCTTATGCGCTGTAAGTAAATGCTCCTAAAAGGTTCTTAACTGTGTGGCTAATCAGATGTCAAAGTTAGGGAATTGGTATGGCCTGAGAAAATAGTGGGAGGATAGCTACTCCTGGAAAAACAAATTGAATGGGTTTCTGGCCCCAGAAAGCTAGATAGTGGAGCAATGAGTCTGGAACGTCTGTGCTGGTTTTGGGTGTCTCGTTTTGCCCAGACACGCTCCATTATCCCTCAGGCAGGCCAGGAGCAAGCTGATGCCCAGGGGCTGACCCTGCTCGTGCCATTTGTGTGCTGTGGGTGGCTGCCTTAGCCCTGTGATGTGCTGGGCAACCAGCCTGGGGTGGGGGTACCCTGCCAGGTAGCCAGCCGAGGCGGCAGCCTTGGGGAGTGTTTGCTGCCTCTGCCTCCTAGGGAGGGCCGTCTTCACGGGTGCTATAACCGGGTCCTATAGCCGTGAGATCGACTCAGCCCTAACACACAGCCATGCCCTGGGCACCATCACTTGAAAGTGTAGTAGTCCAGCAGTGCTACTGTTTTTAATTGTGTGAAGACAAACGTTGACCTCTTATTCATTATCCTTCTTTTTAGAGAAGAAAAACGTGTGGAACCTGGCATGGTTTTTCCCTTAGTTTTCCTTTGCCAAGAGTCTGTCAAGTGAAGTTCTGCACTGGGTCAGAGTTCAGCTGAAATAATAATTTGCTGCTTCAAAGTCTCACATGCCTGATAAATACAGGAAGGAAAAACTGTTTCCTACACCCAGAGCAGTAATGGCAAGGAGGAATTTCTGGAGTAGGAAGAAGTGACACTGGAACTTGTTAATTTTCCACCCTGGTGAAAGGGAAATGAGTAATGATTAAAACCTGCACGTTATCCGTGCTTTTAAAAGGCACTGAAGGGGGGAGTGAGAACATTGTCTGCTATCTTTATCTCTGTCAACAGTTTTTAATGTGCCTTAACCCCAAAAGAGGAATGGCACAGAGTCTCAAGGCACCTTCTACAATTACCCTTCAAGTGATTGACTTCTTAGTTTTCACAGACTGTCTAAATCCTCAGTTGTCTGAACTGAAAAGATATTCTTCCTTCTTGAGGGTGGTCCTCAGTAAAATTAACCTAATGTTAATTTTCATTCTTCAAGAAATGGCAACATCTTCAGTATTCATCAGAAGTGTTAAGAAAATAAGAAGGCTTGAAGTTTCTGGTAGGAAGGAAATTCTGAAAGACAGGTTGAGTAATGAACTTCTGATTTGGCTTTCCCAGAAAGGCCTCTCCATCTGTTGTGCTGCTGAGTTCTCATGCTGCTGTGACTCCTGGTTCCTCACTGTGGAGAAGAGAACCTAGTAGATGCCCCTGAGGTATTGCAGTCCATTGCCTGCCCCTGGTAGGGACCTGGCAGTGTGAACGACTATTACTAGAGCTCGCTGTGGTGCCCAGAGCTGCTGGAGCTGATATCAGCATCCCTAGCTGCCAGGCAGATGAGTGCACAGCCCACATCTGCACTTCTGTTGCATGAATTTCCGTATCTTCCAAGACAGAAAGCTGTTGATTGCGTTTGGGACGTGAAACTTGCTTCGCTTACCCTTCTTGTGAGCCAAAGCAGAGTATTGACAGTCATAAATTACATATGGCAGGAAGGGCACTATCTTTGAGGTCTCAAAAGTAAAGATGGTATTGGGAAAGGAGGAAAGATTTCCCCATACCAACCTTTTGAATAATGGCAGAGAGTGAAGAGGAAAGATAGCAGGGAAGTAATTTTTGTACATCGCTTATAGCTGACTTCATTGCCAATAATCTATCCCACAGCATGAGCATCATGTCTGCTTTTACATGTGGTTTTGTATTTTACTGTTTGTCTAGCATGTGGAGTGAGGAAAGTGGAAAATAGATTTACTGACAATAGAGCACTGGGAAAGAATAGACTGTTTAACTGTTTATGTTGGTTGTAGCCAGAGGCACTGGAAAGTTTTGTATGTAAAATGCAGGGCGTTCATTCCACAGTTGTGGTCTTTCTGTAAAGCATCGGGGATCCTCAAAAATCTGCGTATAATTTTCATTTTAAAATGTATTTAAATAACTTTAATTTCAAAGAAACTCTTCCAGATGAGAATGAAGGCTTCTCCATGCAGGGGATTTCTAAACAAAGCTTTGCAGCTTTTGTCTGGCTATCCACAAACTCGCACAGTCTTTTTTTTTCATGTTTTTTTAAGTTGCTCTGTTACTGCAGAGATGCCAAACTGTTGCTAAATTCTCAATAGTGGGTGAATACCATCCATTTAAGTGTATTTTTAGACTGATTATTTTTAAGTTGTATTGACAAAAGAAAATTGTAAGATTCTCAGCAGTCAGGGAGGAGGATGATAGTGGATGTCGTTTTATTTTGTTTTACATTTGGACTGAAGTGGTGGCCTCTTGCTGTTCAAGTTACAGATGACAGTCACTGGAGTTGTATTCCCCCAAGCTTAGTAGAAGAATGCTGCGAAGAAATAGGTATTGAAGGACCTTCAAAATTTTGGAAATCTTCTGCTGTGCACTGCCATATTTAAAGTAACCTTTATTTAACTAGAGCTGGGCAAATGTGTGAAGTTTACTTTTAAAGATGCTTTTCCCCAAAATGGGAGAAGTATTTGTTTTTCATCTTCCTTTGCTTTGTCCATTAAGAAGTTAATTTCTGGAGGTCAGAATTCGTGGCTTTCCCTCTTAAAATAATGCATGGATTATTCGAATGATGTTCCATCTTTTCTAAGACTTTTTAAATAAAATATTTTACGGTTTCTCTTTTTTATTTTTAAAATAAAGGTTATCTCAAAGCCTTTGTTCACTGAGTAAGCAAAAATAATACTTGAGCTACATTGATGTTCTCCCCTGCATAATAAAGGAAATCTCTTCAAACACTGCAAAGAAAACCAGGTTCGTGAAAAGCTGGAGGAGCCTAAGATGCCGTGCAGTCGCCAGGCTCGGATAGAAGTGCTGCAGGTCACAGCTGAGCAACCCTGAGTGTGGTGGGAGACTTTTTTTTTAATAAAATATAGACAATTTTTGAATTTTGGTCATTTTGAAGGTAAATTTTCCTTTTAGCTGTCCCTTCTAAACCTGGTTGTATAACCCCCCCTACCTGTTTTTAAGGGGAGGGAAATTGTCAAATGCATCCTGAAGTAGGTCAGAATAATTTTTCTGGCTTTAGAAGGATGAGTAAAAATAAAACTGAAGGAGGATTAGTATTCATGTAGTAATTTTTAGAAGCTGTAGCAAAATTAAAACTTGGCAGACGATGTTACTCTGCACAGACAAGAGGCAAGAGAAGAGCAGTTCTCTTGGTGCTTCAGAAAATCTTGCTTGAGGTCATGAAGGAAGCCAGGGCTTCGAATCTTAAAACACCTGCTTTTTTTTGTTTGTTTGTTTGTTTGTTTGTTTTGTTTTTCCTTCTCCTCCTCCCCATAGCATAGGAAATATTTTCCAACTGAATTTCATACACGCCCATGGTGCCCATGTGAAGCATAGGACAGTTTTTATGGTAATGGGACTTGGGGGGGTGAAGTTATTAATGAATCTTCATTGTTATGGATTGGATCCCAGCCAGCTGCTTAGTGATTAAAGTTTAATTGCATGATGATTAGTTTTCATTAGTAAGCAATTAGCACCTTGCAGCAGCCTTGTCTTGCTGGAGCTGGGGGTGGCCCAACCGCCCTGAGACCCAGCATGGAGGTGCAGACCTGGAGGGGGCCTCAAGAAGCTGCTTGGGGTAGATGGGGAATTTGCAGCCTTTGCCCCTTCCTTACTGCTGCCCGAGTTCCTCTCTAGCTCCTGTGCTCAGCTGGCCAAAATCCCCCATCCTGCTGCAGGCCCGATCCGCACAGCCCAGGGGCAGGAGGAGGTGCAGTTGAAAAATACTGTCTTTAAACTGTCTGCAGGTTAGCGTAGGGGCCAAGGCTATGAATTGGGAAAGAGAGCCATTTTTTTAGTATGGTGTTACCAGTCACACAAACCAATAAATGCAGTAAAAAATACACTTTAAAATGTACCTAAGCTGCTACTTAAATGTACATAGCTTTGCAGCATCTATTACTGAAATGAGGTGCAGCCCTCTGGTTGTCTAGCTCTCTGAAAAGGCAGATTTATTTTTTTCTCCCTTCCCTACTCTAGAAGCCCTAGAGACCAGATGCTCCCTCGTTCCTCTGGCAGGATTTTTCCATCAGACTAACCGAAAGCAGGCGTTTCTCTCCAGTGAGAAGGACCAAAAAGCTGCCCTTTTTTTTGGAGTAATTCTCCTGGCAGTGTGGAGGAGGACTCTGATCATATAGATCAACTCATCTTCACATTTGTGGAGTTTTTGATGAGAGCAAACATAGCAACGTGGAAGTCGGCATAAGCTACTCAACCTACCCAAGACAGAAACAAGGAACAGAGCAGCCAGATCTCCCGAGAGGTCTGTGTGCTAAAATTGTGCTGGCTCTCGGTACCTGGGCTGCTTATATTAAAAATAGATTGCATCTCTTCCTGAGCTCTGCTTGTACAACTGGTTGTAGCATAAAAGCGTTTCAGTCTTATCCCAGCCAACTCATTATTGTCTGCATCCAAAGCTTTCTTCACATGTAAGAAAATATTAAAGGTCGGCCTCAAAAAACTTTTGTATTATCTTTCCTTATTAGAGAATATTTCATTCTGGTTTTCATGCCTCAGGTATTTTAATTTGGCTTTGCAGGGAGGTTCCTCAGTTCTGACTTAGCCCTGTGTTTGAATGTCCTTAATGAGTTGCTGAAAGGGAAACTTTAAAGGGACTCTTTAGTACTGAAAAAGCAGCTTTAGACTGGAGTTCAGTACTGAGAGTCATGAACTTTTCATATCCCATCCCTACACTGTTAAAAACTCCTTATATTGCCTTTTGCAAGTCTGTCAAGGCAAGAGATAATTCCATAAAATTGAAGAAAAACAGCCCATTGATTTTGTGACCATTGAGACAAATTTGGAGGGCACTTTGAAAATTCAGAGTTTGGTTATTTTTAAATTGTCAGATGTTGTTAATTAAACTGTAAAATCAGGAAGGTGATGCGACGCTGCATGTTTTAGTTGTGCAGAAGCTGTAAGTTAAATCACTTGATGTTTTTTTCCTGTATCATTTAGGGACAGGTCCCCAGAAGATGATAGTGTTCTGCTATGTGTTCGTCTGATGGTAGCTTTCACATTTCTTAAAATACTGAAGAACCTAACTTGAATGTATTGGTTCCATGTATAAAATCATTACTAAATTTGCCAGTTGTCATCCAAACGAAGGACACTTCAGGTTAAATTTGTAGCTTCAGTGTATAATCAACATCTTCCAAAAAACTAAGAATTTATTTAGATATTAATTTTAAGAAATTGTTTGTATTGGATTAGAAAAATACTAATATTCATGTTATAGGGACATAAAAGTATTTTATGAGTTTTTAATGCAGTTTTTATTCCTAAGCCTAAATTTAATTATTCCTCCTCCTTTGAGGAGGAATACATACATTATTACAGGGAGGGAAGGCACGCATTAGTTTTGCTACATGGTACTATTTCTCCAAGCAGTAATGTGCAGAAGACAGTTCATGAGGAACAACAGTTTTAAGTAATTTGCCAATAAATTCAGCTTTCTGGACAACTCACTTCAGGGCTGTTACCAAAAGAAGAAATTTCCCTTGCGATTCGCGGAAGCCATCCAACCAAGAGGACTATTGCAGACTTATATGTCAGCCCTACAGCCTCCAGAAGAGTGAGGGACAAGTGGGGAGAGAATGTGCTTGCATATGATACAATTAAAAACAAAACAAAAAAGACTCTAATCCTACTACTTCTTATTCAGCTGGGGAAAAAAACAGTCAAATTTCCTTTTGATCTCACACACTGGCTTATTTCTAGTATTCTAGGGCTACTACCAGTCCTTTTTATCTTGGTGTAGTTTATCCTCTAGGGAGGTTACTGGCAGCGCCTCAGCTGTTTTGTCGTGTTCAGCTGGAATGCCGGCTGGCCTTGGGCTTTTGCTGCTATATATATTTGCTGCCACTTCTCAAACTGCTGCCAGTTCAGCTGAAGTTTCCCTTCAGTGTTGTGTGTCTTTGGCAAGCCTGCTGCTCCTGGGTATTCTGAATAGCTACAGTTTCGGATTCATGAAAAGTAGATGCTGTTGTGAGAGGTGGTGCAAGTCAAGGTTTGTAGGGTTTTTTTCTGTTTTTTTGCTGGATAGTGAAACAGTATATTTCTTTTGAAACTCATTCAGATATTTGGTCCATGGATGTTATTTTCCATAAAACATTTCTCTATCCGAGGCTTTTTCCTCCTACTTTGCTAATTTCGTTAGTTTTGCTCAACTTGATTATTTTTGCAAGGCTCACGAGCTTGTATTTTCATTTTTCTTCACTTTTCTTTTAAAGACTAGTGTGTTACTTGACAACTCGGCCTTAAGAAGGGATGTATTGACTCCTAGACATTTCTCCTTCTCTAAGTATTGCACTTTTCCCATTTCTCCTGGATTAATTTCACTTGCTGCTGATCTGCATCTCTGTTTCTTGAGTAGCAACAGCAGCCACCAGTGGACATCAGAAATAGCAGTCTGTGCTTTGCAACCTGCTCACCTCCTCCGTAAAGCTCTACCCTGGCCTCAGCAGCCTTCTGAAGGAGCATCATTCTTGTCAGCATGTCGTCTTCAAGTTGTGACGTCCAGAGCACTCTAGGTGGCCCTGCGTGTGCTGGGGGTTGGACTAGATAACCTGTAGAGGTCCCTTCCAACCTTAGGCATTCTATGATTCTATGATTCAAAAGCATCGAGCAGGGCCTTTTTTGCTTGGTGCAGACTTGCCCTTCCTCCAGAGTGGCAGGTTGTTCATTCGGCAGTAAGATGATCTTTGGGACCTTTCTGATCTGTCTTTACTTGCAATTGAATATATTTTGATCATGCAGTAGGATCAGATATTTAGATCGTAATTTAAGAATTGGTGCCCTTATTAATGAGGAAGCATCCATTTGGTACAGTATTTTTTTTCCTTAAAGCATTTTCTTATATGTCCTCCCTTAACATTCCTCTGCAGATTTCCTCTTATGCCCAAAACATAATTACCTTGTCATACTTTGTCCTAGACCATTGTGCTCTGCCCTCTGCTTGCTTCTTTCAATTTCAAGGATTTACGGTCTACTTCGAATCAGCCCATCCTGGCTAATTTTATAACTTCCCTAAACCAGGCACCTCACATTTAAAAACCTGCACATTTATCTTTGCTTTCCATCACACACTTCACGGAACCACAGACCAGCTGAGGTTGCAAAAGACCTCTGGAGATCCCTGGATCGAGCAGGGTCATCTAGAGCACATCGCCATCCATGTTCCTGTCCAGATGGTTTTTGAAGATCTCCAGAAAAGGAGACTCCACCACCACTCTGGGCAACCTGTGCCAGTGCTTGAGCACACAGTAAAGGAGTTTTTCCTTAGATTCACCCAGAACTTCTCTCATTTCAGTTTCAGCCTGTTGTCTCTTGTCCTATCACTGGGCACCGCTGAAAGGAGAAAACTTAATTTTCATTAATCTGAATAATAATTTTGAATGTTTACTCTACATTTTGGACGTTTCCTGTAATCAGTGTCCAAGATGGTCAGGAAAGGAAACAAGTGCTGGCAGAAAATCCAAATGCAGCAAATGCTCTCACATTGCTGAGTATGCTCTTCCCATATTTGTATATTTCCTTATCGCATAATCACTGCTTCAAAAATTGGACTTCTTTTTCCTCTTTTAAGTCAGTTCTTCTATTTTTCAGGCTTTTAAAATATACATTTATATATATATACTTACTGTTTCACATTTATGTGCCCACATGAGTAACCAAGATAACATAAACTGGGTGAGTTTTTCAGCCAGCCTCACACTCTTGGGCAGATTCTGGGCCCCCATACTTGCACATGCCTGTCTGAAATGCCCTTGTTGCAGATGGCTCATTGTCATCAAAGGAGGCAGGATTTATGCGTGTTTTGTCTTCTTGTCTGCTAGTCTATTTATTCCTTTAATTTGAAATTACATATTTGTGTGACATATATTGGGTACCAAGAGTTGTGCCTAGCCTACTTAATTTTAAATTAAAGACACTTTCTCATTATCATTATCATTTCAAGTTATTGGTAATTTTTTGTTACTTTTGCTAATTCCATTTAGTTAACCTTCAGTTTACGCTTGAAGCATCCAAACTCTGTTCTAGTTCAGTTTTCTAGTTCCATTCTTTCCTTTTTTTTAGTCCTCTCCTAGTTTTTGAGAAGCAGGGAGGGAGTATTCTCTGCTCTGCATGACTTTTTCAGCTTTTCACCAACGTCATCTTGTAGAGCATGTCCATGTACATTTAAGCTTTTGATCTGTGCACGTGAATTAATCTCTTAGATCAAATTTCAACCCTTCTGTATAGCGCTGTAGTTTTGTTCAGCCTTCCTATTCTGGAGGCAAAGACTGAAAAGTCTTAAAAAGGTGTCATGCACCCTGGCATTCTAGTTTTTGCGTGTGTGCATTCTTTTTAATCACCAAAGGTGTTTTTTGTTGTTGTTCGTGTTGGGCTTTCCCAGTGCAATCTCCAGGCCTGTGGAAGAGCTGCCGTGCTGGGCAGGAATGGGACTGTGCGCTGGGCCATCCTATCTCCAGCAGTGGTCGGGAGCTGCTCCCTGTGGAGTTGTGTCATGGAGCAGGCGTGTACGAAGCGCTGCTTCTCCCAGGCATTTTCTGCCAGTTGTCACAGCCGTCTCCTTCAGGTCATGGTGTTGAGCAGACACTGACACACCTGCGCTTGATGCGTCCGCCTAATCTCTTCTTCATGAATCTGTCTAATCTCTTTGGCCAGCAGGGCCTTCTTTGACCATGAGTTTTACAGTTTAATTATTTGCTGTATGAAAAATCAGGTTTGTTTTACATTCTGCACCAGCTGCCCAATCACCACATGATCAGCTCCTACTTGTATGCTTTATGAACACCATGCTTGATTTTACAGATCTCAGCTGTGTCCTCTTTCTCCTACTTCTTTTCCATTTCACCTGTTCTACTATGGAAGTTTTTGGTGCTCCTCAATATCTCTGTGGTCTTCCTCTATATCCTTCTCTCATCTGCTTTATTCTTGTAGTGATAGAGTAACGAGGAGCACATACAATATTCAAGATGTCAGGATGTTACAGTGATACAAAGATACAATGATGGTTTTGATTTCATTATTAATTTCTTTTCCTTTTGTCCTGACTGTCTTTTTTACAGTTGGAGGGACTGAAGTGATGTTTTCAGAACTCATTCTAGGATGACTCCCCTTTTTTTCATCAGCAGTAGTAGCTGATTTAGAGTCTATTGTCTTATATATGTATAGGTGAAATTATTTTTACCCTTATGAGTCACTTTGGACTTACCAGCATTAGGTTTCATTTCCTTTTTATCATCTAGTCATCCAGCATGGTTAGATTTTTTTGCAGCTTTTGGCCATCAGTTTAAGACATGACTATCTAGAAAAATTTTGCCAGGTTTGCAGATTTTGTGATGTTATTGTTCATTCCATTTTTGAGATTCTTTCTAAATAAAATGCAAAAGCCAAAGACCATAGAAAGCTGTGCTGGCAAACCTCTGCTTGTCAAAGCTACCCATTTATTTCTTTTCTCGTTTCTTTCTTTTTCTCTACCAAGCTGAGTAAAACAGAAAGTTCTGTTCTTCATTGACAGTGCATCTGTTACATTGTAATCAATTTTTGTACATTTTGAATAGGATTTCAATTTTTAAAGATATTTTAAATTTCTAGTATTTCTTCTATTTTTTCCATGCCATCCATTTTGAGCCGCAGCTTTGTGCTTCAGCAGCCCGTGCAGCGCTGCAGTTCTGACTCTTCACTCTTAATCCAGCTTTATAGTACAGTAATGGCATCTTCCAGATCAGGAATGTGTCTCTTGGCTGAAATCTTATAAGTTGCTTGAATTCAGAATAGCTGCCCAACTCTATTTAAGTGATTAATTTATTTTTCTTCCATATTTTGCTTGCTACGGAAGATGGGTCATCATTGGCAAGAGTTAGATTTAATAACACAAGTTTGAAGCACTTCTCATTATAAGGACGTTTCTTTGTAATTCAAAGTTTCAGATTTTTTTTTTTATGATATTCTGTGCCTGTTTTGGGAATACTTGGAGAAAAGAAATAGAAAGTACTCATTCTGCATCCCTCAGTGCTACATTCATATCTCTAGCTCCTGTCACACAGGCAACTTTGTTCATTAAAATTCTTCAGTATCTTTCCATCAGTGTGAAAATGTTGTTTCCCTCTCCTGCTTCCTAAAAATGCCACCTGTCCTCCCTCTGTTTTCCTTTTTTCCGTCTCTGTTTCCATCCCTTTCACTGGCCGCTTTCCAAGATCACTTCTTCCTGCCTCCTGTAACACATCTTTTGGAGTGGCAAATGTTTTCCGTGAAGCTGGCTGGAGCGCGTTGTCTCTGGGTAGCCAGCTTTCCAGGAAAGAGGAGGCTCCTGCCTGCTGAATTCATTGGAATTGCTTGGATATTGCTTGGATATTAAAGCTGAGTGCCCTGCCTCACCTACCAAGGGCTTAATCAGGAATAGTCAGAAGAAAGGCCCTACTTTGTAATATTGAAGCTGACCTCTGAAATGCTACCAAAGCCTAAAAGTACAGAATTTGAGTAGATCAAGAATACAGTGTAGAAAAATGCATCTAACATATAAATTCAAGGCTTGTACCTGCATAAGTGATACTACATATTTCTTTTTTTTCCTTTTTTTTTTTTTTTAGGGAACTTTCAGTTGTCATTTGCCATTTCATTCTATTTATGTATTCCCTGATGGTGGGGGGAAGGGAAGAAAGGGGAAAGACAGGGAGATGACTAGAAACAAAGCAAATTAAAAGGGAAGGAAAAAAGAAAAAAAAATGGTGCTGAGAAGAGGGGATTTTGGAATGAGGCTTGTGTAGAACACTGGTGAACAAACTGAAAGAAGCAACTGGTCAGCAAGAAGAAAAACTTTCTGGCTTATAGACAGTAGAAAAGGTAATCCAGTGATGTTTGTCATGAATGTCCTTGTCCGGCTTTGGTATTTGCTCCACAAGAATAATAGTGGAAAAGCATCTGAAAATGCCTTAAGTTGCAGTGTTGGGCAGAAAGAGTTCGTTTCTGCTCGCAAACAATTGTTCCTGCTGTCTGTCAGAAAGGGGTGTAGCGAGGCTCTATTGTCTACGTTGGTGACTCCTGGCTTCCCATCAGTAAGGTGTTTTCCTCTGGCAGCTGCTGGAATTTCAGCGTGCTCCTGTAGTAACAAATAAATAAATATTGCAGGGAAAAAAAAAAAAAACCCAAAACCTTAAAGGAAATGCAATTATGGTTCATTTAAATATTTGGAGTGAATCAGAGAAGCTCTGCTAGTGCCATGGCAGCTGTCCCCATCTCTCCAGACTGCCAGGCTGGGCATTACTTCATTTTAGTAAACACAAAATGATGAGCCGTGGCAAGGAAGAGATGGGCTGCTGATAGCATGAAGAGACAGAGGCCAGTAACAGGCTTTAATACTATTGATAATTTAGTTGAGGGGATGGAGTGTCTCTTCCAAATAACACTTTTCAGTCTCCTCAGCCTGTTGTAAGTGAGATATATGTGCCGTGTGGCTAGAAATGAATTGCAAGGATAGGACCTTTGAATCAATCTTTTCTTCTTTTCCTTTTTCTCCCCCCCCCCTTTTTTTTTCTTCTGTTTTAATTTGAGCCAGGAGATGATTAGATGCCTGGCAGTGATTACTCTCCCCTGGTGCCTCCCTTGGGGAGCACCCTCCAGGTACCAGCCCTGTGCTGTTGCAAGCAGGAGAGGTTAAGCAGGCTGCTCCCGAGCAAAAGGAATCCCGCTTCCCACGAGAGTGCCATTTCCCGGCTGGGAAGGCTGTGTTGCGTCACCAGTGACAAGGGAGCTGCTACCATCTGCTGGCCAGGGCTGCAGGATGGAGTTGCGGGGACAAGAGAGAGATTCGTGGCAGTGAAGCACAATTCACTTATTTCCTGTATTTTACATTGGGTTTGATTTTTTTTCTAGTTGTAGTGTATTGCCATAATTTCTTGTTGTTCTAAAACAACATCAAATATATATATATATATATATATATATAAAATATAACAAATATATGTATAAAATATATAATGATAAGATTTCCAGCCTAAGACACAGAGTACACAAACAGGAACTGTGCTGTTTTATGTCTTCCAAGGCGTACAGTGCTGTCTTGCAGAGGACTGAGACCACCTAGGAGTATTTTATTCAGTCTGTATTTCTAGAATCACCTGGACATTTTGAGGATCCCTAGGGCATTAGTCTCTCTCAAAGATCGAGTGGTAGATGTCAGATGCTTTAGAAAGGGGTACCTTTGTGGGGTTTCTATCTGCTTGATTCAGTCACTGCAGTGTGTGAGGAAGGCAGAACACGAAAGAAGAGAGTAGTTACTGTGTACGTGGCTCCCCCTGCTTCCCTCAAAAGAAGCAGATGGTTGGGGGTCCCCGGAGGTGGCAGAAATGGGGCCATTAGCCTGTCAGTGGGTTGTGAAAGGCGGGAGCATCTGCCAGGCCGGAGGCTCGCTCGGCAGCGGGGCGCCAGGGGAGGCGCTGCTGGGGCCGCTGCGGGCAGCCTGGCAGCAACCAGCTTGGGCAGACAGCCCCCGGCGGGGAAACGGAGGCCTGGTGCTCGCACTCTGGCATCTCAACGGCCCCCTTTTGCTCGCTCATCAGTCCTAGCTACAGCTAGGAGAAGAATGTTCCGTACTGTTCTCAGCTGAGCGCTGCAGACGTGCTTACTGCTCCTCAAAGTGCCCGTTGTGTTTTTACTGCAACAGTTTCAGAGTAGCTAGATGAATCACACTAGATGCACTGAGGAGCTAGTTCAAAGGCTAAATTAGCATTTGGAAAAGCATCAAAAATTTCCCTTTGAGTCTGCTAGGGGGCTTTTTGTTTGCAGTTTTGTTACACCACACGCTCTTTAAGACATTCCTTTTTAGCATGAGGAATTCTTTTGCAAATCTCTTGCATAGCTGCAGTTTAATCTCCACTGCCGTAGCTCTTGCGCTGCTGCTGACTGCCCTGCGTGGGACAGCGCGTTCTGGGGAAGGGTGACCTGTGGTGCTGTGACGGTGTGATCGCACTTCAAAGAGCAGATAAAACAGGGAGCACAGAATGCCTCCGAGGAACAAAACTGGAAATTCATATCTGTGTTCAAAAAGAATAGGCAATTTGGGCTCTGTCCTGTTGGAATAATTAATCTCAGTCAGCCCGTCTAGAAAAGAGAATAAAGCATGCGGGTAAAGAGCTCTGATTCAGAGCTCCTCAAGCTGCACTTTGTGAATATTTGGCATAGGTGAATCTGGGACTGTTGCCAGTACATAATATTCTTCTGGGGTTAGTTTCATAGCCAGGAAAAGACATTTTCTATACCTGAAACTTGGGTTTGCTCCCATGAGAGAGATAATTGCATTAGAGTTTGGCTGGAGGTCTGTGCATCTTGGTGTGCTTTTAAATATCGTTGTAGATTTTTTACCTTTGGAAGCAGCATTCCTGTTCTGACAGGCAAAAATAAACTGCTGGGGTGTCTCTTTTTAGGCCTCAGGGACACTTTCCTTACATTATAAGTATTGCAGGAGTTTGTCATGATACACATTTGCTGCTTAAAAGACATATATGACTTGCTTTAGTAGGGAACGCCAAAGATCAGGCTCAAGATGCTTTGGCATAAATGAAACGAGAAGGCAGTGTTCAAGATTGGAGTTGTGTTTGTCAAGAGAAGTGGCATATCATAAGCTTTGCTATTAATTGCATCTGCTTTGATTTGAAGAGGGGGCCACCTGGTTTATGGCTGGAGCTAATTTTGCCTTCATGCTCTCTCAGTCATTTAAATACAAACTATGTCCACCACAGTCTGCATAGCATAGGGGAGGAGGAGGAGCCGTCCGTAACTGTCTTTAAGTCAGATATTACTAGTATTTTTTATTTTTGTTATATTGTAATCAAAGCCTTATTTACTTTGGAAAATTAGGAATTTCTGTGACTCTTGCTTTGGTCTACATATTCTGCAGACCCCAGTCCACATAGGTTTTAATTAGGGACATGAAGAATCGTCGTCTGACTGATGAGGCCATCTCAGCACATGAACGTGAGCTAGGCCCTTCCCACTGTCATAGGCACTGCTGGTCCAAGCCCATCAGTCCAGTGTGCTTGCTGTGTTTTTGGAGCACATATAATTTGATACTAGCTTTTCCAATGGCGAAGAAAAAACACTTTATGGATCATATCATCATCTCTCTGTGTGCAGTCAGTGAGCCAAAGGCACCTGCTTCATAGGCTGAATTCAGGGTGGTTTGTAGCAGTTACACAAAGGCTTATTCTGGAGTCACAAAGTGGTTGAGGTTGGAAGATGATGTTGAGATCATTTAGTTCAACCTTCCTGCTTAAAGAGGATCACCTAAAGCACATTGCACAGGACTGTGTCCAGATGGCTGCCAGTCCTGAAGGCTTGAAATTCCTGGTGTTTCTCAGATGTGGCAAAAGAAACCCATAGGTCATCTATTCTTTCCCTGTCAGTAGTCTTACTGCACTTTAATTTTTAAGTAGTAGTAGGTTCTTAGCCTTCTGTGGCTTCTGCCAGTCATGGAGCTTGTTTTCTCTTTAGAGCAGAAAAAAAATCAAGAAGTGAGAAATCAGCTTTCTTCGAAATCTTAAATTAGTTAATGGAAAACTCTTATCTTTTACATTCAAGAACTAAAGTTCCTGTTTGAGATGTGCTATAGCCCCACTTCCTGAAAGTCATTCCGGATGAAGGAAGTAGCTGAATGGCTTTCATACTGCTGAATTCACATCTCTCTGGTAATATGATTAAATATCTCTTCAACCAGTTGAAATAATAGGAATAATGTAATGGAAATTGAATGTGCTCATCAGATAAGTCCTACTACTTTGAAAAGAAATGTAGGAGCATCTTTTTAGCACTGCAGGCGTTTCTTTTGGAGAGGAGCCATTTTTTTGATAGTGAGGTATTTTCCCCTGATCTTTCCTTGCTCTAGTAAACCATTTTTGATCTTATGTGAAAAAATGTTCAGCTGAGCCTTGATCTTCTTAGAGTACTAGTGATAATGAAAATGATATGACCAAATTAGTTTTATACTAATGGTGTGTTCTAAATTATTCCCTGTCATGCTCATTCTCATTTTAAAGCTGTTGTAGATTCATAAAAGTTCCTTTTCTCCAATTTTAACACTGATGTCATCATCAGGTATTGAAGCATGGGCCAATGGGATGAATTTGAGGTATACTTCAAGTTCTATTTTATGGCTAAACTTTACCAGTCAATGCAGCTGAAAAGCTTGTTGTTTGAAAGACCCTATGTTGTCTTTATTCAAAAAGCCTCTCTCTGTGGTGCATAGAGAGTTTAGCATTTTGAAATTCAAGAAATTTGTGCTGAAACCTGGATGATAGATTTTCCATGGTGGTAAATTTTCCAGGAAAATGCAGATATTTGAAAGGATCATTACAGTATTCATGGTCGTTTCTCGGGTTTCCCTTTCAGAAATGTTCCCATTGCCAGGAACCGGGAGCCACCTTAGGCTGCTACAACAAAGGCTGCTCCTTCCGATACCATTACCCATGTGCCATCGATGCAGGTAAGAACAAATGCCATTGCAACTGTATTTTGTGTTTATTCCAAGCATATGACACCGAATATTTCCAAGGTACTTCACAAGTTTGTTGTGTAGTAATATAAAGGGTGAAAAATGGCAGCAGATAAAACATGTACAGTAGTGCTTTGGGGCAAGATGAAGCCTGTAATGAAAATAATCTACTTGAAGTACAGAAGAAAGTTTTGTGGAATGCAACTACAGCAGCTGAAAAGTGACCATCTGCTTCATACGAATAATAGACACCTGGTTAAAAGGTTGAAAGTAACCTGAAAGATGTTTCATCTTTCAGGAATGCACTCCTATGGATAGGCCAAGTAATAATTCCAAGGCAAAGTATTTGAAGAATCATCTGCTGATAATTCTCACTCACAGCAAAACCTTCCTTCTCCCTCTGGAGTGTCATTTCAAACAGTCTTTGAGTAGCTGCTTTATCTTTTTTTAATCCATAGGCAAACTAATGGTTTGGTTGGTGTGCTCTTGTGGGAGTTGCTCCTTTTATTCAGTGATCAGAGAATGAGATTAGAGTCCTGTGAGTGCATTTACTTGTAAGACTGTATTGCCCCCCTCATGTGAACGCAGATTATAGAGACAGGGTGGCTTGCTGCAAGCGAAACCTTCTTCATAACATTGTTGCTATTAAAAGTCTAGGAATTAAAATAGAGGGAAGGATTTGGATCGTGCAGTTCTCTACAAGTGCTTGTCTTTGAGACACGAGGGGAAGGTAGAGAGCAGTGCTATTTGAGCTGTGTCATCACAACTGATAAAAAATACTGTGTGTTTGAAATTATTTCTAGCCATGAGCCTGAGACTGGTGAACTGGCATTTAAGAGTGAGTTTCTCATGGAGGCAAATCCCAGGTCAGAATGAATAATGGCCCATGATTCCAGTCCACTGTAATTCACTTCTTTTGTCATGTTTCATACAAAAAATAGTCTGAGAGTAAGTAGGATTCAGGGTTGTACCTCTTGACTGGCATACGATTGAAACTTCCTGTTTGTTATCCTGCTTGTTCTACAGCAGCCTACTTGTTTTTCCTGCTATTTCAGACTGTCTTTCGAATTCTACAGTATTTGGAAAAGGTCATTTCTGAATGACTGAAGTGCACCTCATAGTGTGAAATCCCCCCTGGTGGAACACCACATTCTGCTCCAATACAAAGGCTTTTTAATGAAATTAATGCTGTGGTACAGTAGTGCTAATACCATGGTATAGATGGCAGGTCCTTAGTTATATCTTATACAACATACATTAACATACTGCATATTACTCCGTCTTGGTTCTGTAGGTAGAACTGTGAAATTTTATGTGATACTCATCGTTGCGATGCTTAATTATTTTGCAAGCAATAACAGTCTTTTTCCAGGACATCTGAGAGACAGGATCATCAATTTTGCTTTCATATTGTGTTGAGTAATGTGTTTCTGCTCCCCAAGCTGGCCTTCTAAACATTGCATTAATAGAAAATAAATTATAGTGCATGTGCCCAATAGGTTGAGGTGCTTAATTTGAATTAGTTCAGTAGGGAGCATTTTCCCTGTTCTAAATACAGGTATCAACATTAAGATAATGTTTTTTCTTCAGAAATTACTTTCTTTATTAACTCCACATCCTTCTGGCTTCCTCAACAAATGGGATAGGATCCTCAAGAGGACAAGTTTACTGAACCAATCCAACTGATTCCCAAGAGCAGTTCCATGTCATGCTGTGAAGAGGCAGTGCCGTGGAAAGAAAAAAACTGTGTATGGTCGTATTATTAAAGGCACGTTAAAATATATATATAAGAAGGCTAAATTAAGTTGGCATTTCCTAATATTTGACGTGACATTGCAACCTTTGGGATTTTTCTTTCCTAGTGTAGCTGTTTGTGTGCAGGTTCCAAGGCTGCACTTACTGCATTTTGTTTTATTTCAAATTCCATCACAAGATGTCCCCTGTCATGTGGCCGTGTGTCAGACTGCATCATTGCAAACCAAAGCCTCCCTTTGAGGTAACAGGGGGGCAGTAATAAATCGCAGGCCAGTGTGTGGGCTGGAGCTGCTGGGAGATGGGATACTTCGCTTGTGAGTTTCCCAGGCAGATTTAATTAATAGCAGAGGAATGGTAAAACTCGTGAATCTTTCATTTCACTCCAGGCTGAGTATGATCTAGTGACTTCTCTGTTTCATTGTACTTTTTCCTTGCTTCTTCAGGCTGTCCTTGTCCTGTATCTTCTCCATTCTGACTGTTCATCTAGCTGGTTTCAGGTTCCTTTTCTCAGGTTTCTTACTCCAGTCTCAGTGTAAGAGCCAGTTCTCCCTACTCCTTTCTGATCTTTCCTTTGCTCTGTTTTCTAGCTGCCATTCTCACTTCCTTTTCTCTGCTTATACATCGCTCTCTCTTTCTTTATTGTTCTTAATTCCAGTTTTCCTCTCTGAGCTTCTTAATCCATTCCGTTCTCCCAACCCAGCTACTTGTCCACTTAGCCCTGCACACTTAGCTGAGGGCTAATCGGTCCCACTCTCCTGTGACTGATCCCACTAGCTGTTAGTCTGCGGTCTTCTGGCAGAGTCCGCCCTGATTCAGTCTTGGCCTCCTTCTGCTGGCTCTCTCCCAGCACAGCTGCTCCCGTTTACTTCCCTCGGGCTTGGCATGAGTCTCCCATCTTACTCTGCAGCATTGTGTGCATCTGATCCTACTCATCCTTGTTCCCCTGCTCCTAACTTCCACTAGCTGTAGCTTCCTCATCCTTCTGGCCTCAGTTCTTTTTCCAGTCCCAGATTTGCTTTCTCAGTGACCTTCTGGGCTGTTTTCTGGACCAAAACATTTTGCTCTTTTGAAATGGTCACCTCCTTTATTCAGTCTACCTGAGCCTTAAAAGTGTCCCCTTACAACCTCCCTGCTTTGAGTGCCTGAATCTGAGGTTCATATACAGGAAAGACCTTTTCATTCCCAAGCGAAAGCATATTTGATGGAATTTTCAAAGCATCTAGGTGATAAAATATATGAAACCTCTCCTAGGACATACAAATTAAGGTGCTCTTGTCTCCTGGCAAAGGGCTGTTTTGCTTTGGTGTTCAGCTGGCAAGGATATGCTACAGCTAGAGTTCAGATTCCTGACACAGATCAAGGAATGGTGCAAGTATTTTTTTCTGAAAAAAATAATTGCGAGGATGTATAACACAGACAAAATAACTTTTTCCAAGAAAGAGTCTTAAGGAAATGGTTAGGCTGCTTTAGCTGAGGTCTTCAACCAAAACAAATAAAAAAGCTCAGCTTGAAATAGATTTTCAGCATTCAAAATTTCTGCCTGGAATCCTAACAGGGAAAGACCTTGTTTGCAATTGTTTGTTATTGGTGGAAATAATCAAGCTAAACCCCTCTTATAATAAATCTATATAGAAGAAATACTCTATATGGAACAGCATTTCATTTTCAATTATGCCCAACTAGAAAACCTAAACTTCCTTGAGAAGCAAATCAGCATTCTCTCTTCTTTCTTCTGCCTGCTAGCTGCCTATAAACCCAGTACTGCTGTCGTATTTCTCAAGTTCCTTGAGCTCTCTAAGACTCTGATTTGAAGCTGGCTACCCTATGATGAAGGATAGTACTGCCTTGCTCTGCTGAGGAATCTGGTATTCCTCCCGATTCCTCCTGTGTCTCCAGAAGCTCATGCTGTCATTTACAAGGGCACTCAGGCTGGTGGACGATGGATCAATCTTTGCACCTTCAAAACAAGAAAACCCTTCTTGGAGTGGTCGACGAGGAGCATTTGGCATTTAACAGAGCTGCTGTCGTGTCCCAGGAAGTGGCTGTGCCCTAGCTGAGATCGGTGTCTGTGTCTCGCCGTGTTCCTGGGCAGTTGCGCGGGGAACTGAAGGGCCTTGTTCCTGCAGCATTGCTGTGGGTTACAAGCTAGTCAGTCCCCTTTTCCTTAAATCTTGGGTGAAGGACTGGAGAGCGCAGTATCTCAAAATTCCTTCAGTTACTTAGTTACTTGCAGTTATGTTTTTATATTGCTTCTTAGGGATAGATTTGGCTTATATCCAAGCCAAAAAGATTTAAAACTAGTTTTGTGGTAACTCTTTTTTTTTTCTTTTTTTTTTAAATATAGAGGTCCTAAGTGGTTTAGCTCCATACATAATAGAACTAAGAAACGAGAACAAGGCGGGGAAAAAATGATGCTTTTCTTCAGGATTTTGGAAGGCTGCAGGGCTTGCACAGCCTCTGTTCGCGGCATGGCACGGCCTGCCCTGCCTGGCCGCCCGCAGGTGCACGGCTGAGGACCGACACTGCGGTCTGCTCCACACTCCGGCACGGCCGCCTGCTCCGCGCTGCGGCCTGCTCTGCTCTGCGGCCTTAGCTTCCTAAGCTGCTCATTTGGGCCTAGTGCCGCTTCCATACATCCTAGTGCAGTCGGCCGTTTCATCTCCCTTCACCCAAGGAAGCTCTGTCTGCTTCTGTGCAAGAGAGCTGAACTCCTCACAGCCATTTGCATAAAAATCAAAACTACTACTGCCACTTAAATCATTTTTATATGGAAATGACTGCGGTTAACATTGTGTGTGTATGGCTTTCATCTGCCCAAGTTTATAAAGAGCCTCTGATGTCTGAAGATAACTTAGTCGTAGGGACATCTCCATGGAAACAAGATCTTTGTTTTCTGAGATTTTTGTATCTGCTTCTGCTGCCTGTTCCTCCCAACCTGGAGTCAGATCCTGATTGTCACAGCACAGTCGTCCCCACAGCATCCCTTGTAGGAAGTATCACAAACAAAAGATTTCTGACTGCAAATTAGGAAAAAAATATGAGCAAAACACAATTTTAGAGAACAGAAATCTCTGTCTCCACAAGTGTTGTTGAAGATGGATAACAAGAAGAACACAGAGGGTGAGACAAAGTGTGAAGCTTATAGAAGAATAACCGCTTCTGTTAAAAATGTTTTAGGTTTTTTCCAACTACTTTATGCAGAAAATCTGCACAAACAAGCATGAGTCTCCATTCTTTTTCCCCTTCTGCCACGCTGAGCTGTTTGTAGCTGTGTGTCTGATGACTTTGGGGTGAATTTTCATCTGTGATATGAAGTGTTTGGAATTGCCAGCTGAAATCCAATGCAACTTGGTAATGATGAACAACTTGTGCCTTCTTACTGGTATTCAGTCAGTTCTGTACAGTGATCTGGTATTGCCGTATCTCAGTCACATAGTAGTCCCTTGAATCATAATAGAAACAAAAAGGAGTTAGCATTAATTGGATCTGCTATTGGTGTTTGCAGCAAAAATCCCAAACTTATTAAGAAATTGAGCTCCATACCCAGATGAATCATGAGACACAAAGTGTCTGAGAGTTTTTGGTAGTGTTTGTGTCTTCTCCCTTTTTGATGGACTAGATGGAGAATTCATTGACCACTACTGTGGAATTTCCAAGGAAAAAAAGGAAGAAAAAAATCATCCTGTTCTACTCCACTGTGTATATTTTTGACAATTGCTGTATTGCACAGTGCTAATTCATGGCATGGTCTAAAAGTAGCGTTCCTGCCTTTGTAATGAGACAATATTTTATTTATTTTATGTCTTGTGCTAGTGCTGCATTTGAAATTGTTATCTGTGGGAGGATTGAGGGTTTTTTCCTCTTTGCTAAAACCTCTCAAGTTACTTAGCCTATTGCATGCTGCTTGCCTTTGATTGGGGGCAGAGGCATTGATGTTGAAACATAAGCATTTCATAGTGGAGGGATGTGCTGCCAAAGCTTGGGTATCTAGAAAGCTTTTCCCTCAAGCTTTAGTTGCAGCCTCCTGCTGTCTGCTAAACTCTTCCAGCAGATTGAAACAGCAGGTAGCGCTGGTTATGGGACATACTTAAGAGTGTTTTAAATTAGCACATTTTATTTACCATTGTGCTGCTTTACTTGCCAGCTCTCTGGTAGGTTGAAGAGGAGAGGGGGTCATAAACACCTTGTTGAGCTCTCGTGACGCTGCAGGCGTGTGACTGTGTCGCTCCACGTGTTTTACGTGGTCGTCTCAGAAGTTGGGGCGAGCTCGGCCAAGGGTGCCCAGTGACTGTGGCTGGATTCTGTGTGGAGAGTGGTGCTGTCTGTGACTTGCCCGTGAAGGGGAAATGCGGGGTGTGTGGAAGCTCCATGGGCAGGCAGGGAGCTGGCAGTGCTGCTGCTGCGGACACGGTGCTGAAGGTTGAGAGCTGCTGCCTCCTTCAAGAAGGAGCCTGAAGGGGAGGGCAGCAGGGCAGAAACATTCACACCTGCGCTTAAGAAATGCCCTTCAGGCTGCAGCGTTGGGAAATTAATTCCCAACGCTTCTATGTAGGTGCCCCAGCTTCCATAATAGGTTCAAGTCAGTAGTTAAACTATTTCTGAGATCGTAGAAGCTTCACAACATACAAATCATGGAAGCAGTTCCAAGAGCAGCATGAGTGACCAGGCATAGTGTCAAAGTGTAAACTAATCAGCAGGATTTGGGATTGCAAATAACCTACCATAGACACCCATGTCCACAGCCCTTCTGCCTGGTGTTGGCTGGCTCTGGGGAAAGGCTGAAAGGCAGCAGGTTTTGCGTGAAGTATAAAGCAGGGATCATTCATTGAGAGTGGATAGATGTGTCTGGCCTTCCTTGTGCTGCAGCAGCAAAGGCTGGAATTGCTGAAAACGGCTGAAGGATTTGGAGGCTTGTGATTCTTACTCTGTACAGAGGATGAGGGAGACCAGGGAATGTTTGGACTTGTCTTCGTAATCCAGGCAACATTGTCACCAGGGCTGTGTGCTGATTTTATTTGCTAAAGCTTTGGGAGTGGGATGGGTAAATTTGCTAATAATTCCTGTAAGAGATCTTTGAAAAATACATGCCTGAGAGGCAAGATTAACACATGTGATGTATTATTCAGGGTCTTCGTTTTATTAAAAAAGTAATAAATTACTGTCTTCTCTTCCTCTAGATTGTTTACTAAATGAAGAGAATTTCTCAGTGAGGTGCCCCAAGCACAAGGTAAGAACTCTCCTCTGCATTAGGCCTGTTTATTGCTGCCCTCTTCTGAGGTCTCAATTTGTTCTAATAATTTTACACGTGGATAACATCTGTAGTCAGAGATGCTTTTAGATGAATTCTTCTGTGATGTATTCTTGTGGTGCATTCTGGGGGCAAACATCTACTTCAGAAGAATATAGAGAATTTAAGAAGATAAATGAAGCTTTTGCTATATCTGTTTAGTTGTTCTTTAGATCCTTGATGACTCTCACAAAACCCGAGCTTCATTTCCTGTCTTTTGTGATAGAATCAGTACCCTGCTCCCTGCTTCTGTTCAAGTGTTACATTGAAGCGCTGGTGGTTTTTCTTTTTCCTTGGGATTACTGAGGATGCAAGAAGGAAAGAAAATCTCTCGTTGGAATGTTTCACCTGATTTTGGAAAGAAAAACCTATCAAAAATGGAAGCCCCTTGTCCTAGTTTAGTGGTAGTAATTAGACTGAGCCCCCTGCTCAGCCTGTCATTAGCCTATTTAGTTGTTCTGTAGATCTTTGCTGGTTGTTCAGAAAGAGGAGAGTCATTTCCTGCCGTGGGTGACAGGCTTGGCGTGCCACTACTGCTGCTGGAGCGCCCGTTCATCCCGAGCAGCTGAGCGACTCCAGAGGCCGCACTGTCGCGGTGTGCGGAGCCAGGCCACTGCGTCCCTGCGGAAAGAGGAGATGGGTCCTGTGCCGCAGCCGTGTCGTACCAGGCTCAGAGCATCTTCCCCAGCACATAAAGGAGGATGCAGCTCCGCAGAGGCTGTGAAGACCAGTCCAGCCTGGGGGGTTGAATACTCAGAAGTATCCATAAAAAATGGCTGTTCTTGTGGCTGGTTGGATACACCGTGAATTGTGTGAGAGCACGGATGGTGCCTGTTGGGAAGATGGTAACGTAGAGGAATCCTGTTGCTCCTCGCATGGATTAGTCTCTGTTTAGCCGGTGTCTGCAGATCTCCTCCTTGCCTTGGGATGTGAGTGACATCTGGTGGCCTGCTCTCTTCACAGACCCTGCTCCGTCTGTCCTTCGTAAACACATGGGTTGCCTCTCACGTTTCTTTCTGCCATAGTTTGGTGTGTTCATACACACAGGATACGGTACAGGGGTGGTACCTTTTTTTGTGCTGAATATGTTCATTCTACTCGTACTGGAAAACTGTGGGAACATTCAACCTATGATTCAGACCTGGCCTGCTTTTGCATCATATAAAAGAAAGTAACCTGTTCTGTACAGTTGTGGGAGTGATGTAGGAGAAGCACAGCAAGCTTAAATTGCTGCATTAATGCTCTGTGAAGATCTTACCACATACTGGAAAGAAGGAGCTCTCCTTGCAGAGATGCAACTACAGAAGTACCATCCTCTACCCAATTCTGATTACTTTCCTAAAGAGGAAGACTATATTTATGAGGGCTGATTTATTTCGCTGGTCCACTGCCAAGAAGTGTCAAAGGGAAACAGTATAAAAGCTTTTCAGAGCTGTCTTGGGTCACTGCTGCTGTGTGTTTCTACCTGCTGTGATCAGGCCGAAATGGCGAAAGGAAATGCAACTGTTATGGCAAGAATTCACACTACTGTAGAAGATACTTAAAGGGATGCACTGATTTCTGAGGGGAGGAAGGGAAAGAGTGACAACTGATTTGATAAAAGTACATTGTGAGGCAATAGGAGCTGGGAATTTTATTCAAAACTAAGAACAACATTGCAGGAAAAAAGAGGAAAAATTTGACATTAGCAGCTTTTCTTTGATACTGTAGTTTGTTGCTTTTCTCCTAGTAAAGACATGAATCATTTGTTTGAAGTCACGCAGGGCTTTCTTGGCTTGCTCATGACTGCCCTTGCTCCACAGTTCACTGATCGTTACTGGTTTTCCCCAAATCCTTCTGCAGAGCAAAATGTGCCTTCCCCTTGCTCCTTCCTCTGTAGTAACTGGAAAGTGGAGTTCCAGCTAATTGCAAGGCTGGAGTAGAAGGGGTGAAAACCGCCACTTTAGAAACTTTCAGAATGGAAAACAAATGACAGGAAGATTTTTACAAGAGATGAATGCAAGCGATTGAGAGGAAAAGAGACTTTCGATTAAACGGTTTAAAGCTCTCCTTGTAGGTAACATCAGTTCAGCATTAGTAGCTAATTAGTAGCTGTCTGATATTTGGCTCTTCAGTTCTTCATTAATGGGTGGAAGAGCTGACTTTGTAAATCCACTGACACTTAGGAAGTCCCCCAGTACAGTTCCCTCTCACCCTTTTTAGCCTGTGCCTCCTATCAGTAACTATCATCATCATAAGCGGCTCCTGTAGAGCAAAGGGGCTGCTTGCCTCATTAACTCTGCTTAATTCTTCAGGCATAAGCAAACCAAGTCCGGAGGGACTGGTCCTGCCTTTCACTCCTCTCCCCAGTGGGCTTTCCCTTTCCCTTCTGTTGGCACTGATGCTCCAACCATCCATATCCTGAATGTGCTACTTTTGCAGAAAAGCAGCTCTTACCATGAGAAAACAATGTCAGAAAGCTAGCAACCTTTGGAGAGGGGTAGCTCTGCTCCCAGCTGCAGTCCGGGCTGCGCGTGGGTGCCCCCCTGCCTGGGCAGCAGCTGAAGGGGAAAGGCAGAGGCGCACGAAGGAGTGGGATGTGCATATATATATATGCACATATGTGTATATATTTGTGTGTATATATATATGGGGAGTGCATATATATGGGACAGGAAACGCCACCTTGTGCTGGCCCTGCGGTCCTAGGTTCTCTTAAGCCAAACACAGGTCAGCTAGGGGATGTTTCTAAAAGTTTGTGTCAGAGCTCGGTAATAAATTCTGTCTTCCTCATATTTCCATATCCCAAACTCTTTACTTCTGCAAAATGACTTGCTTTTGTCACAGGGAAAGCTCTGTCTGAAAACGTGTGTCTGGTGCTAATACTGACTTTTCTTTCTCTCTCTCACTATGTGTGTGCTTCTCTTTCCCTCCCCCTGTCTTCCTGTTCTCCCTCTTTTTCTTTTCCCCCTTCCTTTTGGCTTGCCGGTTTGTCAGCCCCTCCTTCCCTGCTCTCTTCCCTCCTTGCAGAACAAGATGGTGAAAGGCAGCCTCAGCACAGAGCAGTCGGAGCGGGGGTGAGGGGGGCAGTGTACTCCTGGGAATGGAAATATAAGCAAGCACAGGTGAGTTGGGGAGAGTCTCCAGTTTCCACCTGCCTTCTCCTGTGGCTTCTTACCTCCAATGCCCCTTGCTTCTCTGAGAGAACAAGGTGCTTTTGTGTGCATGTAGAAAAGCTGTAATTACCTAGATCTCTTTTTCATTTTTTCCTGCTACCAATCTGTTCAGGCTGGTGATTTCAGCTTTGCCTTTCCGCAGCGGTGCCTTCTGTTTAGTGATAAGGGGCAGAGCTCGTTAGCTGCTCCAGCTGCCTGGTAAAGCGTTATACCGGTGCCAGGAGTCTCCCGAGGCCACGGCCGTGCAGGTGGAGGGAAAGAAATTAGCCTTATGGGGAGCCCATGGCATTGCTTTCAGAGCAGCGCTTTGCTGTTTTGCACTCAGATGGGACTGAGAGGAGGTGAGAGCAGGGGCACAAACTCCTGGATTCCTGGTGCTGGCTGTAGTCGCTGCCTCCCTGTCCCTGTCCGGCTGGTGGCAGCAGAGTGAGCAGGGCTGCCCAGAGCAGGTGAACTGCTCCCGTGCCCCAGCGCCCCTTCCCAAGCACTCAGCCTGCCACGTGCTCTGAAATTGCACTGATCTGGAACTTTTCTTTTTTTTTTTTGGGGGGGGCTGTGTTGGCCTATTAGGTAATTTTCCTAAATCCAATTCCCTGTGTGGCAGAGTGAAAGCCTGGGCACAAGGAGGGAGCCGCACAGAGGGGAGAGTTAGCTCCAAGGAGCAGGATGAGGATGGGCTTTTGTGGTGCTTGGTTTCCCTCAAGTGTGTTGCTGTTTGATGGCAACAGGAAGGTCTAAATGAAGCAAATGTTTTGTTTGAGATCCATTCTTATCATCATCTTTTCCCGTAAACTACTGCCAACGTAAATATCTTGACTTATTCTGCTGCTTAGTTGCGTTTCTTATTCAACCTAGGTGCCTTTCTGTCTTTTTCTTGTGATTATGTAAGTTATCGTGTGTGCTGTGTGAGCTAAGTATAACAGCCACCTTCCCTCCCCACATTTCCTGCCTTCCCTTACCTTAAAATCTTTCTTACTTCTCCAACTGAGTAACTGTTAAGTGGTTTCAGTGGTATTTTCTATGACAGGTGAGGGATTTGCCAAAGAATTCTCTTTTTTTCTGAGTTCTCTGGTGTTCAGTGTCTTTGTAGAAGATGTCTCTGTGTTTGGTATAGACACTTCGTAGGGAGTCCACTGACTTGGTTAAGCTCTGCTGTGTCTGTTTTTTTTTTTCATTTAACAACATTCTTTTTTATTTTAGAGGGTTATTTAAAAAATTTCCATGTAAATAATATTAAACTTTAAAGTTCGTTATTTGAGCAATTTTTTGTTTCCTTGGTAAAGGTCACCAGGATTCTTTCATTTAATCTTTCCTCTTTTCCTTAAAGTGTAAATGGTCACGTAATTCATAATGTTAAAATAGGATGATAGTCTCACAGGTAATGTGTCCATGAGATAATGTATCTTATAAATATGCTATGCTATAAAATATGAGTAGTTTTTTGTCAGTGATGATTTTGGGGGCATTCCTTTAGGCAGCTTTTAAACACCAGGATGTCCCAGAGACTTTTTTGCAACTTTTGTTTCCTGCAATATTTTCCAGCTTCTTTTTTAAGCACGTAGGGCATTGAAAGAATGCATTGGCTTCAGACCCTACAAGCTGTGGGATCTCAGCATAGTGTTTGCAGTGTGGCTGCTCTGCACATCTCTTTGAGGCATCATCTCTTTCCAATTCCACTTTTTCCTAAAGTAGTTCTTACAAGGTCCTATTTAACTGACCCCTTTCGGGGCTGACACCTCCTGAAAGGTCTTCAGCCTGACCTTGCATCCCAAAATAAAACCGTGGAAACCTGAAAGATGCAGTTCCTAAAAGGCAGCTTGCTGCAAAGCTGTGCTGAGGGGAGAGGGTCAGAGGAATTCTGTGGGTGCGCAGATGCTTGGCGGCTCTCCTGCCGCCGGCCCTGTGTGGGGATGGAGGTGCAGGTGGCTGTCAGGCTGGGGGGCAGCGTTAGCCTCGGGTCGCTCCGAGGCCCCGTAGGTTCAGCACAATCCTGCGCGCTGGACCGTAGCCAAGCCAGTCTGTGTGTTGTGTCTCTGTTTGTTGCTTCGCTATCCCCGAGCCAGCTGCCTCCAGAACGTTTGGATCCAACCCAGATCTGGAGAGCGATTGTGAGCGTGAGCCTGGTGTCCTGGACGCCGTCCAGCAGCAGGAAGGGTGCTGTGAGGAGCTGCTCTCCCTGCGGAGCCACTGCCCGGTGCCTGGCCGCGCTCCAGGCTGCAGGAGCCGGGGAGCCACACGGCCTCCCTCCCCAGCTGTAACCCCACAGCCCACCGTTCTCATATACATATAAGTACACATATACACAAGCTCGCCTCGGTCTTTCCTGTGAGCAGGGTGTCCCCCCAGGGGGACAGTCTCTGTGGCCAGAGATGCTGGGATATTACCTGTTTGCCGTGCTGCTGAGGAGTGCCGCGCTGGCTCCCGGATCCTGCCTGGGGACCCTGGAGCTTAGAGCAGGGTGGTGTGTGTGCATGGAGCACACACGCGTGTTCCCGACAGCCTTCCATGCGTGACGCCAGTGCTGGGCTCTCCCCTTCATACAGTCCTGCTAACTGATAGCACAGGCCTGACCCAGGTTACACAAGTTGATTGTACTGAAAAAGTGAATCAGTTCTGGGCCTCACTTAGGTTATGGGAGATAAGGGAAGAAAGTGACAGTTGTTTCAGGCTTTGCTTTCTTGGCTGAACAGTTCAAGGACGAGTGTGGTAGCTTTAGAAAAACGAAGTTTTAACTCTGTCTGCAGTTTTTGTTTTGAGCTAGGCCCCTCTGAGCTTAGATGAACTCCCGGAATGATTTTTTTTTTCTCCTCAGAGAATTTCTGGACATGGAGAAAGAGAATGCCAAGCACTAGGACTTTCCAAGGTTTGTCTTGAAAGACACAAATTTCGTCCCTCCATTAACCGTTGCTATCACAAAGTGGCAATTGGAACAAAAAAGCAAAAAAAAAAACCTGTTAATTGAACTGTAATTATTTTAACTATAGCTTTAGCTCTGTGAAATCTGGTCATTTCAGGAGTTTGGTTCCTGCAGTTGGAGTCTGATCATTTTGATACCAGTTGCGTTACCTGCTGCACGTTTGCTGAAATCACTGTCTGGTGGCTGCTTGGGGGCAGGACAGTGTAGGACACTGCTTGGGTGCAGCCTCCCCGGAGCGCAGGTCGTCCCCACGGCGGAACTCATGGGCCCTGGGCCCTCGCTGTGAGGTCGGGACCAGGGAGCTCCCTTCCCACTGCTGTCGACGGCTCTCCGGGCGAGCGTCTCGCCCTCGTGCCAGGGCTCTGTCCCTCTGCGCCTCCTCCAGAGCCACCCTGGCCTCATCCTCAATGGTCGTTGGTCTTTTCCGCCCTGTGGATTCACCCTTAGAGACTACCCACCACTCCCAGCCCTGAGCAGAGCCCGGAGGCGCCGCGTGACCGTTGCCACTTTGTGTTGCAGGTGAGGCTGTTGAGATAGAGCGCGGAGGCCATTCCCGCCGAGTGGAGTCTCCGGTGCCCTCCGTGCAGCCCTGCCCCCCTCGACGTGCCTGCCGACGCCAGCACTTCCTTCATCAACTCGTACATCACACCCAGGACTGATGACATCGCCGGATCTGACCAAGGAGTCCGAACCAGCTGTTTCCATGGACACAATCTCCATAGTGACAGTGGGGAGGGGAGGGGGAAAAAAGAGGAAACAGGTGGGGGGAATTAAAGAGGGAGGGATAAATATATATATATATAAAGATCTATTTTTTAGTCTTGAAAGACTTTGTTTTAAATGAAAGGTGCGCTATCCCTTTTGATGCTTTTGATTAAAGATGACAAAAACCCAGTTAATTTGAGAAATCTCTAGTTAAAGTAAATATTGAATCCAAAAGCAAAACAGGGCTCTTGGAGCCTCACATTTTGTTGGAAAGAGCAGTGTAGGAGTATTCCATGGAGGACTTGTCCCCCTTCCTCTTGCTTGCTTTCTGGCCACATGCAGGGAAGTTCAGTTGTAAAAGGAAAACAGAATCAAGCAAGTTGTGTGTCAGCTGGGAGGAAGGCAGGGACAGCTACAGGTGATGGGCTGCTGGTACCTACTGTTTTTGAGAAACGCTCTTTCCTAGTAGCGGAAGCTTGAAAACCACCTAAATGCTCCGAGATCAGTCAATCCTGAGAGGAGAGGTCCCGTTGCCTGTGGTCGCACACCTGAACGCCGACCTTCCTCCCACGGCAGCTTCCCTCCTGCGCCGGGGAGAGGAGTTTCTGCCCCTGGGCGCAACAGCGTGCGGCCCCAGAGCGCTCCACGAAGCTGCCTTCAGTGTCGAAGGTGGCAGGAGGAGGACACCGGGGTTTTCACCTGCCAGACTGGGAGACGGAAGAGGAGGTCTGAATGCTGGTTAGAATCAGTGTGTTTAAACTGTCCGGGAAAACACAGTTATCCCAGCTTTGTTTTCTGTTTTACTTTTCCAAAGGAAGGAAGAGGGAATGTGAGCTTAACCAGCTACACTTTTTTTTTTTTGTAAATTGTGTAATTTTAAAACATTTGGGTTTAAAGAAAAACAAAATTTGATTTTTTTTTTTTCTTGTTAAGGCCTTAAGAAAGGGGTTAGTGCATCTTTCAGGGGTCACTCTGCCATGGGAATAAAATAGCTGTTTCACAAACAGTTTTATATAAAAAAAGCTTAAAAAAACCAAAAAAACTAATAAACTTCATTTTAACCTTGTCTCCTTCTGTTTTGTGCGAACTCGATTTGTTTAAAAGGACAAAGAGACACTCCTGTCTGCTGCTTTTGGGTTTATTTGCCTTCATCAGGTCTGCCTGCAGTGATGACCTTCTGAACTGGCACAGCAAGAGGAAGACTGCGAAAGCTGTTCCTTATAAAAGCTTAGGATCTGTAGGATGTTCAGGATAAAGAGCCAGTGACTGGATGTGTTTTCTTTCTGTGCGAGGTGGTGGTGTTTCGCCGGGTCCCCGGTTCCCTTGCCTCAGCGGAGGGCAGCAGATCTAGTGGCATCAGCCAGCACTGTGTTCGCTGCGAAGTCACTGTAGACAGGGTCTGACCAGCGTGGCTTGGATTAAACATGGTATTGATATTGTGGGGAGGGAAGAACTATTTTAAAAAGTAACGTACTGGATGCTTGCTCAGCTACTCACATTTTTGAGTGTTCAGCACATAAAATAGAAAATCTATGAGAGCTCATATTAAGATATCTATTTTAACTCTATTTTTAAAGATCAGTTTAAAGGTTTGGGAGATAATTTGGCAGTTATTTATTTCTGGAAGTTGCTACCCTCACTGAAAAGTGTTTGGAAAGAAAGGGCAGTCTTCTGCTTCCTCCTTTCCCAGTAGCAGCTACTGAAGTTCGTATGTCCTTCTACATTAAGAAATAGACCTGTTGTGATATATGTCACTAATGTGTCCTGAATTGGTGCTGAAAATATTTAACTGCTGGTGTAGTCAGAAAAAAAAAATCATTTTTAGCATAGATAATGTGATTGAGTAAATGACTTCTTTTCAACTGAATAAATTTTTTTTTTCCTAGTGTCTGTTCTATTCTCCATGTTCTGGAAAAAAAAGATGGGAGTTACTGTTGTTGCATTATTTTTATTGGTGAAGACTCAGCTGAGTGGTGGTACCGCAGAAGAAGCTGCTGAATTTGATGCTTTTGGCTCTTCATGGTGCTGTGGTGCATCTGGGGGAAAAGGGGTTGGGGTCCTTGGGAGGGAGACAGAGCGTTTCCTTGTGGGTGCCCGTAGCTACTGCAGAGAACCACAGCGCCTTGTGCACCTCAGTTGAAAAGTAGTAGGAGTCACGTACAGCAAATAAATAAATGATACCACACCTGACTCCCTGATAAATATTTCTCGATGGGAAGTACTTTCCTGCTCCTCGAATCTGCCGGTGCTGCTGGAGGGACGTGTCCATTCACAGAGCTCTGGCAGGTTGGTTGTGTTGGTGGGAGAGCCTTCCCAGAGATCGGAGCTGTTAGGATTCTCTAAAACCAGCCCCAGAGGAATTTAAAACACTGTTCAATGGTTTCTTGGGGAGCTCTTGAAAATGACCTTGTGCAGTCATATAATCCTCTTGGAAATAATTTATTTCAGATCAAAACGTATAAAGTGCCTGTGTGGATATTCAAACCCATGTACAAGACACATACGAGCTTGATCCTGCAAAAGAAATTGGTTAATGATAATTTGCTTGGTAGCATGGATACCTCAATGAAAGAAAAAGGATTTGGAAATCTTGTCTAATTTGGATCTCGTGGAGCAGAAATGACCTATGCTGAACTTTAAAACATGGGAACAGTATAAAGAGGAAAATCCGTGGCCCTTCAACCATATGGAGAGTATGTATTTGGAAGAGAAAATGAACTAGCAACAACCTGGACAAGAGAAACTATTTTCAGAGTTCTCTGTGCTGTCCATTCTCACCAGGATCTCTGCAAGGAATGTGTGGAGTAGCACCACGTCCCTGGGAAATTTTAAGTGACTGTTAACCAGTGTTTCCAGAGCGAGGGGCAATTAAAAAGATTCTCACAAGTAACTCGAGTGAGTCACTGCAGTAACTGCTGAGCGAGAGCAAAGGAAAAGGTGGATGTTTTCCATGGAGGATCCGTCAGACATCGGCATGAGCTGACGGAGTTTCAGCAGAGGCCAGAAGGATAAAATACGCGCAGGAATTGACTGAGAGTCTGGATACCCGTAACCAAGCACATCTTGATCCCAGGAGCTGTGGGTTTGTTCCTCAGGATGTCTGCCCGCAGCACATGCAGGTGTCAGCTCAAGAAGGGGCTGCCCAGAGTTCCTGGTGGGCTCGACGTGAAGGGGGTTTCACCAGGATTTGCAGCATTCTTGGGCCTTCATGGTGCTGTGGTGCATCTAGGGGAAAAGGGGCTGGGGCCTAGGGCACAGAACCAGCCGGGCTGGGAGTGCGAAACGAAGCTGAGAGGAACCACAAGAGCTGCGATGCGGAGCATAGGAGTGGTCCACAGGGAAAAACTGCGTCTAATGCTGGGAACCCGGCTCACGCCAGGTGTGGGAACGTGTCTGCTCTGCCTTTTGTTTGCAGTTTGTCAGATGTGGGCAATTAAATGGCAGCTCTCTGGTATTGGCACCATTTCATACACACTAGGAGCCTGTAAGAAATGGAGAGTCAGGGTATGTGAAGAAAGGCAATCTGTATAAATAAGGGGACTAGCTAGAGGGGAATCCTTTGGGGCTGAGTAGTTTCCTAAATTATCCTGGCTAATAGCTGTTATGACAGCTGGAATTCTGTAGGAATTCAGCAGGAATTCTGTATGCCGCTTGCGTGCACTGGCTGCGTTGGACATACCAGAAATAGGTGGTAGAGGGCTACAGAATTGCTTGGACCTAGTCCCTGACTATAACAATGTCTGGAAAAACCATCTGTCTAAAAATATGGAAAACTGCATTTAAATATCAGACTGTTTGTTAGACTATTTGGATGGTTGAGGGTGAGTAACTCAATCATCACTGTTGGGTGTGTGTGTGTGTGTGGTTATAAATTGTGTGTAAAACAACAGGAAGCGCAAAACATTCAATTACGGATCTAGAAAATGTAAAGATTCAGTTAAGGTTTTGTGGCTTTACTCATCTTCCTATGAGAAGCTTGAAAATTTGAAACAAGATCTACAGAATGCGAAAGTGTTAAAATATCCTTTATCATGAAACAGATGAGCTTCTTTGGGGTTGGGGAAATATTTCCACCAGACATCTTAGCGTAGGGTTTTTGGTTTGTTCTGTTTTGTGTTTTTAAGGTAGAGCTACTGCAGTGTAATGTGAATCTGAGAAATTGTCCATAAAGGCAGAGGGCAAAAGCAGTCATTGTTAGAAAATTGTGGGAGACCAGGAACTTTCAGGCACTTTCCCAGTCATGTTAGCTGCCATGGCTCGATGCCAGCACATTGCTGAAAAATCCCTTCCAGACCCATATCCTGCGTTGCCAACTGCAAACCCAAACTGTGCATTAACCAGCAAACAGCCCAATACTGCTGAAATGCTCATGTGAGCTGCGGAAGCACCCAGAGGTTGAGGGCCACCAGCCCAGGGACGCGGGACGGCCTGCAGGGGGACAGCGGCAGGGCTGGGCTCAGGGCACAGCGGCAGCCCGTGCTCACGGGCTGGGGAAGCCGCTGCTCTTGCTGGCACTGTGTGCGCGCGTCTGGCTCTTTGCTCTGCCCATGGCTTTGCCAGACCTGCGGGGCTGCCCCGCAGTGGGCAGCTCGCAGGGCCGGCAGAGCCACCTCCTCACGGGAGCGACACGCTGGGGAGGCTCCTGCGGGACATGGGTGCAGGGAAGCACTGCCGGTTCCCTAGCGCGCTCATGGGACCTCCCCTATGCTGTGCACGGAGCTCTCCCGTACCCCACTGCTGCTCTCCCTGCTGTGTTACGGCTCCAGGATGTTGAGTGTATCTGGCTGGCGTTAGAGCCGCTCATCTGTCTCAACAGCCCTAGGCAGGGCTCCCTCTCCCCAAATAATCTGAAATGAAAAAAACATGCAAACAAAAACCCTTCACTTGGCTCATAGCAAACCCCTAAGCTGCCGTGAAGGAAATGCTCCTTCCTGTCCAGGGATCAGGACTCCAACCCAAGGCATCATCTTTGGCACAACAAAGTCTCTCTGCCCCTAGTACCGCACACCGACACGCATGCGGCGCGTTGGCTCCCCATGTGCCATGGGCTGCGCTCAACACGGAGCTGCTGGCGGGGCTGCGGGGAGCTGCCCGGCTGCAGGCGCATCATGACAGCCGCCTGCCCCACTGGAATTTCTTTTCCGTGTCACATATTTGAATGGGGAGCAGCAAAAGGTCAGAAAATTTCAGAGAAGGAGCTAGGGGGCGCTCTGCCTCCGTGCTAAGGTACGATGTAAAGAGAAGTCACCACTGGACAGCAAATGGATTCACATGGCTTGGATTCACTTGGCAGTTAATCAAAGAAGCATCAGCACATCTCATAATTAAAAAGAGGAAAAATCTAATTTCTTTTTAGCCCCTGTATTAGGAAAACAGAATTGGACTTCCTCCTAAGCTCTTGCACTGTCTCTGTCTCAGAAGAGTGGTGGAAACTATATTTTTATGTAGACCATAGAAAGAAATGTTCACATTATTTTGAGGACTGTTGGGATTACCATGACCCAATAATTACCTGGATTCTGGGTTGTAATAGAGTCTAATTCTTCTAGGGCATTTTTTTAATCAGTTGGTCTCAAAACACCTTAGAGATAAGATAAATTTTAAGATACCAGTTTACGGTTGGGAGGCAAATACTGAAAAGCAAACCGATATCCCATTTTTTAGTAGTGTATGATGAAATTAGGAATTGGCAGATGGAAATTGATCTAAAAGAGTCAATCAGGGACAAGCAGAATGAAGTGTGTAATTTAATTTAACGCTTCTGTTTTATGTAATATCTTTCCTGCTCCTGAAAGCAACAGAGGGATTTTTCTGTAAAGAACAGACATTACAGCTTATTTATGTAGTTGGTGTCCAGTTGCAGCTAAAACATATGAGGAGTAATCAATATGTTTACAGGTGACCATAGCGTAACTGTAACTGACAGCTTGGAGATGAACACGAAGAGCTGAATCTGCAAGAAAATCAGCCCTGCTGGGAAATGCGACCGAGGACAGTTCCAGCAACCCAAGTAGAGTGGAGAGAATTTGGCAGACGCTTAAGAGATGTCCAGAGTCATGTAAGGTCCTTTTCCAACAACAAATGTTCTTGGTTTCACAGCACAGAAAAATAACTTACTATGCTGGGTGAGAAAAAAAAAAAGGAAACTTATTCTGGAGCCACAAGGTGAAAAGTGAACATTTGTAGCTTTAAAAGGGGCATTTGTGGCTACTGTATCACAGTCTACTTCTATTATAAAACTCATTTTTTATTAGAAAGAAGGTTAATGTGTTGCCACAGAAACACAGACTTGAAAAAGATGCTGTTACAGCAGAAACAGAAGCGCACTCTATGTCGAGTATGAGCCAAGGACTTAGCAAATGTCATGTTTGTGGTTTATTGCTTCAGAAGAACAAAGAAGCTCTATCTATGGCCTATGTAAAATTGCTGCAGTCTAAAAGAGCAAACTGGAAGAGGAAATCATTAAGGCGTAATAAGCAGCAGCAGTAGGAATTATGGTCTGCCAGTGACTGGAGCAAATGCTGCTTTGCAGGTGGCTTTTTGCAGACACCTGTGCCTCGACCTCAACATAACCCCCACATTTCATGGGTCCTACCTCCGAGCCAAGGGTCCACAGAGCGGCTTTGTCGTACAAAGTTGCTCCCTCAGATTCAGCAAGGTGGGAACACCTTTCACAAGGGTCCAAAATATGAGAACACCATAAAGCGCTAACAGGTCCATGGAAGAACCGAGGAGAAGTTTGCTGCTGAAGCTCCTCTTCAGAAGCTGTTGGAATGAGAGAAGCTCTGGGACCTCCGGAGTCTTCCCTGGTGGAAGTGGCGGCTCCGGACGACTTCCCGTTCATTCCCTGTTGCGGGTGGCATGTAAGAATGGCCAGGCCATGTCCTACACCAAAAGGAATTCCATGCTATTTATTACACTACACAGCAACAGGTCCTGCATTCTGTGCTTTCACACAGAGCTACCATTTTGCACTCAGTTGTGATTCATAATAGAGGATAGACTCTGTTTTGCTTAGAAGGGTTTGTCTGTCCCTAAACACTGTTCTTGGTCCTCATTCCCTACCTCCAGTCAAGAACGACCCACAGAAAAGTGCAAAGGAAGGTTGACTAAAAGAGAGCCCAAGGCCTGAGCAACTCCTAGGGTCGGGTGCTGCCTCGCACGTATGGAGATGGGTGTGTGAAGGCTGACAGAGAACGCAAGCTTTCTGAATCAAAACTTTGTATCTGGCCCGGGGAGAGACATCAGTTTGCAAGGGTTCCACTTACTGCCTTTGCTCTAGCTAGAAGCGCTGTCTGAGACAGGGAGTTGCCAGAAGCCTCTGCCACCTGCAGACCTTCTGAGTATCTGAGCACAGAGAACCTTGCCCTTTTCTTCTTAGCATTTATTGGAGTTACTTTGAATTTGGGAGTAGGTGATCACGAGTGGGAAAACAGAACAAAACCAAACAACATGACACCTCCTTAATGAGGTGTTGAATGATTTGTGCTGAGGAACTATGCAGAAGAGCAGAGCAGTTTGAGGGCTGTTTGAACAGCCTTCCAACCCAGCGCTTTGCAACAGCCACCTTCCCTATCTCTGGCTTCCCCAGGTGCATTAAAGAAATGCAATTTTATGCCTTTTAAGACTGTATGTGCTCATCCTTTTGATCTGCAGTAGCAGAGTAACTGTGTAATGACTCCTATTTGTAAATATATGAGTATAGATGCTCAACACCTGAGGAAAAACAATGAATTTTTTTTTTTGATGTTCATTCACCAGTTCATGCAGCTTTCAGTGGAAGTATTGGTAAGAATCCACACTGCTGTGGGCCACAGTGAGCTCAGGGGACACTTGGACAACTTAGAGGCTGCAATTCAAAGTTTGCCACAGGAAAACTCTTGTGCCTCTGCACAAGCAACAAGCAACATGCACGAAAGAGAAAATCTGGTCCTTGCAGTAGGCAGGGTTTGTACCTTCAACATAGTGATAGTGAGCCAAGCCACAGCTTCACAACTACATTACCTTGAAATGGACTTCTAACAGACACATGCTAACACAGGTCATTTCCAAGGACAGAGTAGGAAGCAACTCTTGTATTTCCTCTTGTTTTTTACTCCTACATTACCTGACAACACTTGTCTCAAGGCCATGGCCACAGTAGCCTAGTGAGTCGTGCCTGGTAGCTGTCACAGACGATTACAGAGAATCCCTAGCAATGCTGAAAAGCCTGACACTAATGATCAGAAAGCACTTGAGAGTTCATTACAGGTATAAACAGGCTTAATCACTCTCATCTTTAATTACAGAAGTCTTTGTAAGGCTGTGTTTTCTCCACATTTCTCCCCATAATCTTTCATGCTGCTTTCAGACAATTTGTGTATTTCTCTTGCACTGTAGTAGTGATGCTCCTATCAGGTAGCGCTTCCTGTTCTGCATAATTCATGTCTAGGCCACTCACAGGTTGTGCTTTGCAATTTTAGCCCAAAGGATTTGGGCTAAAGGAGCTCAGATTTCCCAGCCCCCCAGCCCAGAATGGGACTGCAGTTGATCTCACTTCATCCAACGGCACAGGAGCCCCCAGCACTTACAGGCAGAGGTTTTCCTCCCTTGAACTCACAGTTATTTCCATGTTGTTACATTTAAGCAGCTTCTCAGTTGACTTTTCGCTCTGTCTTTTGTCTTCATCATCCAAGCAATTCTGAAGCTCTCAAGTCGGCCTTTCCTTCCTTCCTTCCTTCCCTCCTTCCTTCCTTCCTTCCTTCCTTCCTTCCTTCCTTCCTT
>VWPW01032737.1:1847-87789 GCA_013389825.1 Crypturellus undulatus | reverse complement strand
CTTACAACAGCTGTACCTTGATAGAAATAATCTAGAAGCATCCTGGAACTTGGTATGCAGTACCTGATTTGGCTAAAGCTTTCTTTACCAGTCCCAGTACTGAGGAGCATTANTTCTTTACCAGTCCCAGTACTGAGGAGCATTAGGATCTGTTTGCCTTTACTTGGCAGGGGCGACGATATACGTTCACCAGGTTGCCCCAGGGACAGTTGCTCAATCGAACTATCTGTCATCATACAAGGGAAGAAAATAACATGTCCCTCACTCTTAGTTGCACCCAGGCCCGAACATGGGTGCAGAGTATCGTTGCAGGTATATTGAGAAAAGGAGGCAACGGAAACCAAGATCCGAAGAAAAAGTCATGTGGGATGCGACCATGGAGAACAACAACAGCTTCAAGTGTGGTGGAGACTTGTGAACTTCACCCACAACCAGGTCCTCAGTGCAGTCATTACCCATGACCGTGGTGGATATCACCATTGAGAAGGTCTATCTGCGCTCTACCCACCACCACCACTGCCCACCCAACCCCGAAAATGATGCCCTTAAGGCGAGCAATGTTTCCTTTTGCCTAAGAGGGTGGATGACATTTTGAGATTAATCTGCAGGGTAGTAATAAAGCTGCATTAGCTTATGTAGAGAAAGACTGTGTGTGCGTTAGAACAGTATATAAGTACACGCTACTTAGTGCAATGTATAACCGGACTGTGTAAAATGACACTCATATATTTGCAATGTAGTTCTTGTTAGACGCTGAGCTTTTGTATACCAGCCATTTGTGTGCGTCCATCTGTACTGCTCTTCTGTGAACACAGGTTCATTTTGCCTTCACCCTCATACAAGATACGGCATGCACGTTTTTCAGTGAACTGGAACCAATGGGCGGAAGATCAGGAACTTGCTATCGTGGAATTGCTGCGTTTATGCTTATAATAGTCTACTGTGGAATACCTATACTGGACTGCTGCGTCAGACAAATGCATGCAACGTCAAATAGCAGATATAGAAATCATGTATACCACACGATGAGAAAAGAAATTTATCATGGAGAGGGGGAAATGTGGGGGTTGCAGCCGTACTGCTAATGAGACCTGTTGCATGTGACAGAAGCAGAGATAAGGAATAACGGACGGAGGATCTCGCGATGTCACAGAAAGGGCAAGGGTTTAACCATATTAGGGCAAAAAGTGATATCCAGAACCTGATTGGTACATAAGACAACTTCCACCTGGGCAGAAGTTATAAGAACCAGCAGTGTATTTCAAAAAACGTCATTTTGGCAAATCATCTCATAGGTGTCAGTGCTACTTGACCCTGAGGTGGATGGCCTCAGTATTCCCTCTATAACCATGGGCAACCACCACGGGTTGATAACGAATCCGACAGGAATGATACTGTGATTTGGAAGCAAATCCATATAATACATATTCATATTAACATATTGAATTTTAGCTTGTTGCCTGGCCTGGGAAATGTGAGAAAACTAGGAAAAGCAGAGAATACTTTAATTCTCAGCTGTCCCTTAGTCAAAGTGTGATAGTGTGAGCACTGGGACCTAGTCTACAAGATCATCGCAAAATGCATCTTCACTCAAAAGCAGTGAAATAGAGAAACCACATACTAAACCTAGTAATCATTTTTTGTTTGTTCATTTGTTTGTTTTTCTCAGATTTTCTGTCAGTTATACATACTCAAAATATATAGTGGCACTGCAGCTGCATCCCACTTCCAGGAGGCAAAACCAACATTACACCTGAGGTCACCACAGATTTCAAGGAGTAGACCAGTCTGGCCAGAGTAAAATAGGCTATTGTTAGTTCTTGAAATTCCTTGCAATTTCAGGTCCACAGCACCTTCCATATGGTATTTTTCATTGCTGTTGGCCAGCCTACTGCATTTTATGATATTTTCCTAATTCTGAAGCTGTCCTAGGCTGTAAAGTTAATGCTCACTTTTCAGAAACAGTAACTCCAGAAACATCAGGATCACAACAATGCATTGAATGTTATGATTACAGACAACCACCTGCGTCATAATAGTGGAAAACACTATTTTTTTTTCAGAGCAGGATGTAAGCATGTCATGCAAAATTACCATTCTTGTGCATTGGTAACAGCAGAGTCACTTTTTTAAATGAGAACTAGGAGCAATGTACTCCAGTGTGAGGAAGGGGATTAACTAGATGACCTCTCAGGTCATTTCTAAATCTATTTTCCATCATTTATGGCCTCTCTTCACCTCACTTACCCCAGGAAACAGCTTACCTCTCCTCAGGACAGATTAATTAAATGCATCAGTCTCCCACAACAAAAATAGGTCACCTGCAACACATGCAACATAATCACATTCACCAAGCTGACACTTCAGAGAAACCTTCAGAGTTGCAAACAATATTCAAAACCATAAAAACCTGGCTGCAAGTGACAGGGCATGTTGGGTCTCCAAGGTTATAGCTCAAAGGCAACTATTCTTTACTACACCTGATGATTTCACCATTTTACTGAATATGCCCTTTCCTTAAAACCGGTGATTTTTTCCTGCTAGAGATTGTATTAACCATGAATGTTAACTTTAGAGAAGCACAAGAACAAAAATATGTAGACATGCATAACTACTCCCTCCATACTCACTAGTCATCACTGCTGCATGCATTAACAAACATTTTTGTACCTGTGGGAGGCATAATGCATTTTTTCTTTTCTTTTTTTTCCCAATGTATTATCCTCCCTACCGCTAATATTCCTGGCAAATACAGTGTCTGGAAGCAAAATCCTTGGCTCATAGCACTGGATGAACATCTTATAAATGATTTACTGGGATGTTCATTCCTTCAATTCAGTCTTCCAATTTCAGAAAGCTGTTAGCACATTGTTAGCAATAAGAATATATGTACTCCCCTCTCTCAAAATACATATTTTACTCATTTACTAATATATGAAGACAAATCACAAAGCAGTAAAACACCTACTATCTAGTTCTATCATCTGAGCCACTGGGAATTCTCAATAAGAGAAAGAAATCCCCAAACTCAATGTCCTTATTCCTTGAATCCCAGAGCAGGAGGGAGCTTCTCTAGCTACTGGTTAATAAACTGGTCCTATAGCTCTCAAGCACCAATCTCTGTTGTGTCAATAGCACTTCAGAAAGTGAGATTACTGAAAGTTATACTGTGCTGGATTTTATATTTGCTTTGAAGAAAATAAGGCAAAATCAATCAACCAAATAAAACTCTCCCCACAAAATATGGGCAATCACTCTCAAAAGAAAAAATAAATTATATTCTTTATGTTGATAAGATCTAGACAGTAAGGAAATCTGATTTCATGTTGGCTTGATAAATTTTAGTGCTTTACTCTTGTAGAGAGATACAATACTAAAGCTTTTAATTATATACTCACAAATTATTTTCAGCAACCTTCCCCTTTCACAGGAGCAATGTTTCAGCCCACAGGAAAACAGAATTAATGCTGCTTGGGCAACTATACGTCTGCCATTTCCCAATATCAGGAAAATTATTTTAAAGTCTAATTCTTTCAGTGTAAAATCTGGATCTAGAAATAAGAGAGCTAATGATGATCAGCATTATATAATAACTTGTTGCTTCAACACCATTGTTCTGCTGCCCATGTTGGAAAAATAATCTGTAAATGCTGATATCTTATTAAAATTGTAACATGACTATCTTGACTCTTGGTATGTTTATTACTTGCCCTAGTGTGCTTATCTTAGCAAATATTTTTCTTGGGAATGAACATAAAGCACTGTTCTTAACTGATGCAGGCATGGTTAACTATTGCACAGAATTTGCCTGTCTTTGTGTAGCATCTTATCCAGGGAAAGATAGAAATGTCACCTAAAGCAGTTTTCTTCCCTCTTCTACTTACTACATGTGTTAGTCATTTGTTTTTGAAACAGATTTCTACTGGGCTGCTACTAAGATCCCCTACCACTTCTGGCACATTCCTCTCACCCAGCATCATTAATTAAATATAGCGTCAGCTCTAACTTCATGTCTTATTCATCTTCAAAACTTCAGAATCAAACATGGTGTTGTGTTTCAGAACCATATCTCAAACTGATGGGAAAAGAGCCTTTGCATGTCTGGAAGTGAAATCCATCTGAGATATCTGTAATTAATGCTAAGGATGTTATATATATATATATATACATATATATATGTATATATATTTGTAATAAGAATATCTAAAAATAAATAAATAAAGAAGTGAACATATTATTTAGCAATCTCAAAATTGTAACTTTCTAAACACACTTTCCATGATTCCTAAACCATCTGAATCAAAAGACAATTCTATGCTAATTAAATTAAATTTATTTTAAAACACTAATAAGCTCACAATTTGTAATAGTTTTAGCTCCTAAATATGATTACTTGTAGTAGACAGCAACTACGCAAAGTTTAACTTTAAAACCTGCAATTTAAATTAATGCTACCTGTATTTGTTGTTTCTCCAATGAAATTTCACTAGGTGGAGCTCTAGGTTAAAAAGCCTGGCAGTTTCCTTGAATACTTTATTTTGCAGACTTTGGCGATTCATTTTAATAACCTTAGTCCACCACATCTTCTGCTATAAAATGATGTGCAGAAACTGTATTGGCTTTATTTTTTGTCGCTTTATATTCACTGTTTCACTGTTTATGAAAAGACATAATTGTCATGAATGATGAGAAGATTAAATAGGATATCACTGATACCTGTCAACCTAGTATGACTGTTGCTAAGATTTAATGGCATATGTAGAAATATAAGATTTGTCATGGTTCGCATTTTTCTTATCTGTGCTATAATACTTCTGCTCTGATGCCTTATTAAATAATCTTTCATAAAATTTATAAAAATTTAGTTCTTCAAGATGTATTCAACTTACTCATTTGCTTTTCTTTTAATAACAGATGACCTGATAAACTAGAAAAGCAATATAGATGAAAAATATCAAATTAAACTTCTCAGATAGAATATGCATAGAAAAATATAGCATACAGTGTTTTAGATTTTTTTTTCCAAGAAAAACAGTAGGCCACAATCTTTTTAAATGCATAAGATCCACCCAAAAAACAAAACAAACAATATTATCAAATGAATATGCTTTCATGACTTCATTGTTTTCAAATTTCATTTTAAGAAATGCTTAGGTAAATAGCAACTTTCTGTTGAAGTTTAGAAAGTTTCATGTTTCAAGACTGCTACTGGTTTTCTGATTTTGTGGAAAATCCCTAGAGCCAGAGAATGAAAAGTAATAAAATCATGTTATCATTCTGCAGTAGTCTAACACTGGTTAATACATATGGGATCTAGTGTTTCATTCAGAATTCCATTAAATTGTGTTATCAAAGAGTTTCCATAGAAATAATACAAGCAAAAATTATATTATTAGGGATATTCAGCTAACTTTAAATAAAAATCTTCTAAACAGGCACTCTACTTAAAAAATAAAAATAAGTGAAGAAAGAAATACAGCTAAAGGTGAGGGGTAGAATTGTGCTTTTAACAGTGTAAAAACATCAGCAAAAGTCCATAGCTATCTGCTCCCATTTACTCCTAAACTACTATCCTTCTATTATTTGCTTTGTAAAATTTCTTGAAACAATATCCCTAGTTATTTTGATTAAGCTATTAGGTAAATGGACTTGCCAAATCTGTCATCTTTATTTTGTTCATTGCCTCTGGAAGACAAAGGAGATCAAGAAAATCACTTTGATTTATGAAAGAATGGTTTCACAGCTATGAAAAAAATGTGTTCTTGTTGAGTCCTTCATTCGATTCTTATGTAGCTTGCCCCTGATATATGAAGGCTTAGTTAAAAATGGTACCTTAGTATTAAATCCTCGAGACATGACCTCCTTCAGTGCTTTTTCATTGTCTCCTGACTTTGTTCTCCTCTGCATGAGCGCATCATATTCAAGGACATGTATGCGTATGTGTGGGCAGGCATGGAAGAGGAAATACAAGAGAATTGGGCTCCACAAGTTCTGTTATCTGCCTCTCCATTCAAATGGCATTTTGGTGCATTATTTCTGTAGCAGAGAAAACAAAAAAGAGATAATTCCGGTTATACTTACAGATAATTTTAAGACACGTGTTGAGCTTCCTTTACTTATTCTAACTCAGAAGGGCACAAGCTATGCAACTTGTTAGCTGAAACACAGCACTGGACTAATGTGCTCTAAGGAGAGATCAAGTATATTAGATCAAGCTCAGCAAAATGTAGTTATTTGGGTCCTGCTCAGCTTACAACAAAGACAGAATAAGTTTTCATTTGCCTAAAAAAAAAAGCTGAATAGATGATTCCTCGTCTTTCATTATTGTCCTGTGGGGCCTTGTTTAGGGAGAACCATAAAAATCTCTAAACAAGTACTTCTTGTGCAGGGATGATACATCCTTGACTTTTAACATATAATTTCAAATAAATCACTTGACCTTTACTCTTGCAGTTGTTCAAATCTATAATAAAAATTAACTTGTGGAGACATTTTCAAGCAACTAAAACTTTGCTAGTGTTGGCAGAGGGTGAAAATGGTAATGAAGTCATTTTCCTAAGGACAACATTTAGTACTTCAAAGTTCCAATAGATGTGTACACTGGACCACATATATCAGACAAAGATCAGGCAAACTGTCTTTGCTATTATAGGACATAGCAGCATGCATCTTTAGGAGACAAAGACAAGGTTACATGAACAGGACACCCTGCTGAAGCAGCTGGAGAGAAGGGCAGGAGGATTGTCAGTACCACATTTTTGAAGTATTGTATGACGTTAAGAGATAAATGTTGGGAACAAGATAACTGGGAATGTGATCAGAGTCTGAACAAAATAAGAGTACTGGAGAATGTAATGATTTCATACCTTTCTACCTCAGGTTTTGTGGAATCAGATGAAAGAAATAGTAGAGGAGTCAGGAAGGATTCCGTTTGCTTGGTTTAGTTCCAAGCTGGGTCAGAGGAGTGCAGCGCAGTGCACCCACGGAGCTCAGAATCCCCATGTCCAAGCAGGGCCTGGGAAAGACAGCACAATGAAGAGATGTACAGACACTGACAGCTCCACATGAACCAACATAACTGCTTCAGGTTCCAGATCCTACTGGTCTGCTACTACAATTTTCCAAGACAGAGTATGAAGGCAAACTTAAGAATTTGAATGTTTTGAAACCTAAGGATTGATTTTTTTTTTTTTAATGAGACTTCAGGTGTAAAGAATATATAAAGAATGTAGATTTAAAAAGGTTTTGTAATTTAATTTAATCTTCCTTTGTGGTTACATGTTACATGTGTTCACACAATTAAAAACAGCCAGAAGTCTTTCAGTTGCTTTCTATTCATCAGAGCAAGAAAGATGCCCATTTTATAAAACAAATGGCATGGTTTAGGAAGTGAATACAAGACCTAGATAAATGACACTTAAAACAAACAATAATTAAATGGAACTGGTGGAAGCAAGAATAACTGAAGGAAATGAGAGGATAACTTGAAAAAATACATCTGTGATAGTTAGAAAAAAAAAAACAAAGACAAAGAGAAGCTGAGGGTTTTTTTCTCTAAACTCCAGTAAACTAAGAAGTACGCAACATAAAATTACCTTTCCTTGAAAGGTAATTTTCTCTTGCTCTAAATGAAATCCTCAATGTTCAGGTTTTATTTCAATTTGTGAAAAAAGCAGGTGAAGTAAACAAAGATTAGAGTCAGTATGAAGGCATCATCTAGAAAACTAAATAGATGTATACTGTATAAAAAGAGTTTCTTTAGAAGGAATAAAATGAAATAATCCCCATATCCCCCCAAAAAATAAAAATCAAGACCCTCAGTAAACCAGTAAACTTACTTTTGTCCAACCCACAGATGATATTTTGTTGTGGTAACTTTAATAGTTTGAAGATGCCTCTGTATGTTTGAAATATATGTATGTATGAAATGTATGTTTTTTAGCCAAATCAGAATTCTTTTCTTCATTTGACTTTTTACCACTATTATAAAAGTTTACATGGGAGGTGATTTGCAGCTAGGTGTCCAGTATCACTGTACTTCTGCAGGAAAATGAAACACAGATGAAAAAACAGATGTGCAGTGTTCCGAGGTAGAATCTCTACTTATTTTTCTTTCTAACCATTTTCCAGACAGATAGAATGATATCAGGATTAATGAAAATCTCTACAACTATACAGAGAGAAAGTCAATTTTCTGTCTAAATTTCTGAAGATTTGACTTTTCATATAATAACTAATAGTATAATAGTATATATAATATATATAATAGTATAGTATAATAACTAAATGTATTTGATATGAAGGAACTTCAATATGGTCAGAATTTTTTTAATCGACCAGTTATCTAAATATAGAATTGGTCATCATAGTGTTCTGTTAGCAGCTGGTCTGACAGGAACTGACAGCAGTTAACTTAATGTGAGGGAATTACTATTTACTCATGCCCGAGATAATGATTTGTTGGATGGAATATTCATTGGAACATTTCATAGTTAAACTGTTTCAAAGAAAGATACATTCAAAAAGTAAAGATTGAAGTATTCTGATCATATTTACATGGAATTTTCTATATTTCAGTTGGCTTTGAGCATTTTATTTTAGATTTTCACCTAAAATAGAGTTGACTTTACAAGTCAAACAAGGTCCAAAAAAGACAGAAGAGGTTACCTAATGGAAGTAACTGAAGGATTTACAAAAGACAAAGCAGGTTTGAGAAATGAGCTTGGTGCACTCAGAGATATTGTATGCTCAAGCACTTACTTTGCAGATGACTGTAGTCTGAGAGAAATCTAGCAAGTCAGTACTATGCCATATAAATATCCCATATAATTGTCCCAGAACTTTAAAATATCTGTCTCTGAAAATTCTTGCATCACTTTCTATTAAGTGGTCCTTTGAACAGATGCTCATTGAACAAATAGAGAGGCCAGTCTATGAGTTATTAATCGTCTTATCAGTTGCTGATTCTGACAGTTAGTTACTTCCCAATTTTCTTTATAATGAGTTATTTTGAATTTCTTTGCTTTTGATTCTAATATTTAAATTAAAAACATATTTTTAAAATTTCCTGTCATTTTCAACTGATAGCACCTTCTCTGTATCTCACTCCCACTGGACACATGCAAAGAAACATACAAATATTTAAATAACTATAGATAGATAGCCCCATAGAGACTGAAGTGAGTTTTCAGATATTTCCCTTCTTATATCATCTGCTATCCCTAATAAATGTTGAACTGAGGTTCAAAGAACGAGTCAGCAATTCTCTTATATTTCCGAAGACACATATCATATATGCAGGAAAAACAAACAAACAAACAAAAAACCTTTATCTTATTCATTGATTCAGCAATTCAGACCATGAAGAGAACAACTTATCCATAGCCACTAGCCATATGGTTTAAATATTTCTGTAGTTCAACTTGCAGATTAGTATTGTAGCTACGGCTCAATTAGATACGCAGTCTGAGAAAAGAAGCAGCCTCGCTTTGACAGTTTCTCAATGTCAATGCAGCCTATATCCTATAATGAGACAGTAGCATTATGTTAATTTATTTACAAAAAAAAAAAAAAAAAAAAGCTTTGGTAACTTCCCTCTGTTACCCTACTACACAGGGTAAAATTCCCTCAAGATATCAGCCGAAAAAGTTAAAACAATAGAGATAGACGTATAGTCTACAAACTAAACCTGAAATTACGGACACTAGGTATTGTCTTTGCTTTCTTTACTTCATACTTAGCAAAATTAGCCTTACACCATCTTCATATTACTCTGTTGTCTGCTGCAGCCTGAACTACCTATGCTGCTTCTTAAGATTTCTCCACAGATGCTTGCTAGACACAGGCAATCCAAATTTATTGACTAATAACTGGTTTCATATTCTAAGCATTTTTGGACCCAAATTATTTTCTTCCTCTGGGCTATGTACAAATGTGACACAATGGACAATAAATACTGCAATATAAATAATTATAATAATAAGCGCTGGGAGTGACTGTGATTAAGAATGTATATATTTCCATCTGCAAAGAATTTATTTTTCTCCCCTTAATTATAAATTTCACAATTTTTACACTGGTCCTATGCTTTCACACTGAGGATCACAGAGGTCAAAAATAAAATTACAAAATGTTTATACTTTCTGGATACCATTAATTAGCCAGTTGTTGCCAGCAATTAAAGGCAGTTAGCTGCTCCTGGCTAAAGGAACAATAGTAGACAATAATGAGAGCTGCTTCTCTGAACACCTGAGCAGCACAATTCTGATCTGAAAAGGCAATGAAGGAGGAAGTCACATTCAGAGAATTTGCCTAGAAAAACAGATGAACATTAAAGGGACTTACGGTAGCAGAAATAAATAAGAAACACCAGTCTCTTGTCATAAAAAATAGTAATAGGTTGATTTAGAAACTATTTTATGCTATTCATCCCAAAGTGAAATGTAAGTTCTCTAATATGAAATGGTAACAGCAAGCCTTAGAACAAAACAAAGGCTACTGCAGTTGTTTAAAATGTATCATTAAAAAAAAAAAAANAAAAAAAAAAAAAAAAAAAAAAAAAAAGAACATTTACATTTCACAGAATCACAGAATAGCTTGGGTTGAAAGGGACCTCTGAACATCACCTGGTCCAAACCTCTACTCAGGAAGGGTCAGCTACAGAAGGTTGTCTAGGACCATGTCCAGGAGGGTTATAAGTGTGCCCAAGGATGGACACTCTACAAACTACTTGGACAACCTGTTCCAATGTTCAATTACCATCACAGTAAAGAAGTGCTTCCTTGTGTTCAAGTGGAATTTCCTGTGTTTCAGTTTGTGTCCATTGCCTCTCATCCTGTAACTGGGCACTTCTGAAGGAAGTTTGTCTCTATCTTCTTTACTTCCCCACTTGCACAATTAATATATATTGATTACATGTCACCAACATGTCTGTCTTCTCCAGGCTGAAGAGTCCAAGCTCCCTCAGCGTTTTCGTATAAAACAGACTCATTGGAGAGTGCCCTTGCTGGACTTGCACCAGTAGCTCCAAGTCTGTCTTGCTACAGTGCACGCAGAACCAGACACATTGGATCCAATTGGCTTTCTTGACCACGAGGGCACACTGCTGTCTCATGATTAACTTGTTGTCAACCAGAATTCCCAAATCCCTCTCTGCAGAGCTGCTTTCCAGTAGGTTAACCCCTAATCCGTACTGGTGTCCAGATTATTCCTCTCCAGGTGAAGGACCCTGCATTTGTTCTTGTTGAACCTCATAAGGTTCTTCTCAGCCCAACTCTCCAACCTGTCCAGGTCCCTCTGAATGGCAGCCTAGCCCTCGGGAGTGTCAAACACTCCACTCTGATTGGTATCATCTGCAAACTTGCTGAGGGTGAACTCTGTTCCCTCAACCAAGTCATTGATGAACAAGTAGAACAACACTGGGCCCAGTATTGACCCCTGCAGGACACCACTGTTCACAGGCCTACAATTAACTCAGCACTATTTATCACAACCCTCTGAGCTCTGCCATCCAGCCAGTTCTCAAGCCACCTAACTGTCCACTAATTTAACCCACATTTGCAGAGCTTCCTCATGAGGATGTTAATGAGAGATGGTGTTGCAAGCCTTGCTGAAGTCAAGGTAGACATCATCCAAGCTGTCCCATCATCCAGCCCGCCAGTCATCCCACTGCAGAAGGCTATCAGGTTGGTCAGACATGACTTCCCCTTGCTGAATCCGTGCTGACTACTACTAATCAACTTCTTTTCCTTCACATGCCCAGTGATGGTCTCTAGGGTGAGCTGCTTCATCACATTTCCAGGGATGGAGGTAAGGCTGACCGGTAGTTTCCTAGTTCCTCTCTCTTGCCTTGTCTTTTTGAAGCCTGGAGTGACACTGGCTTTCTCCCAGTGCTTCGGCACCTCTCCTGCTCTCCATGACCTCTCGAAGATGACAGTGCATCATCTTGCTCCATGGTAGGGACCGAGCAATAACTCCTGCCAGTTCCCTCATCCTATTGGGGCCCGTAGATATATGGATGTCCCATTTGCCTAAATAATATCTAAATATCAATATCTATAATATCTAAATCAATCCTCCTTGATCAGGAGAGTCTTCCTTTCTCACAGTTCTCTCTCTTGTGCCTGGGCTTTGTAGTTCATGGGTCTAGCCTTAGCAGTAAAGACAGATGCAAAGAAGGTATTTAGCAACTCTGCCTTCTCTGTTTCCTCCATCATCAAGCCACCCACCTCGTTCAACAGCGGGCACACATTTTCCATAATCTTCCTCTTGCTGCTAGTGTATTTGTAGAGGTGCTTCCTGTTGTCCCTGCAAGTTCTTGCTAATTATAATTCCAAATGGGCCTTGGCCTTCTTCGTTGCATCCCTGCATTCTCTAACAGTGTTCTATATTCTTCCCATAAGGTCTGACCCTTCTTCCACATTATGCATGCTCTCTTTTTCTCATTGAGTTTATTCAACAGTTCCTTGCCCATCCACACAGGTCTCCTGCCCACCTTGCTCGACTTCTTTCTTGTAGGAATGCATCAATCCTGAGCTTGGAGAAAGCGGTGCTTGAATATTAGCCAACCCTCCTGGACTCATTTTCCTTCTAAAGGCCGTGGCCAAGGCCTCCAATTAAGTCCCTGAAGAGGTCAAACTCTTGAAGTCCAGGGTTGTAATACGACTTCTTATCCAGCTTCCTCCTTGCAGGATCGTGAAGTCCAACATCACATGGTTACTGCAGCCAAGACTGCCCCCAGCCTTCACATCTGTAACCAAATCACCTCTGTTTGTTAGTACTAGATCCAGCAGTGTCCCTCTCCTCTTTGGCTCATCTACCATCTGCATCAAGAAGTTACCTGCAATGTTCTGCAGGAACTTCCTGGACTGTTCCTAGCTGTGTGGTCATCTCAGAAGACATCAGGGTGGTTGAAGTCCTTCATAAGAACCAGGACCTGTGATCGTGAGGCTACTTGCAGAGTACTTCTGGTAGGGATGGCTATATCAAGGCCAAAAGGAGAAGGAAGTTTTTCCTTTGGACAACTTGCCTGGACTAAGATACGAATATTCCTTCTGGAGGGTTGTAACTTGTAGGGTGATAACTTGCACAGTAATGGGATGGTATCTAATTTCCATGGAAAGTATTTGTTGATGACATTGGATGATAATGGTCTATCAGTGTAGCACTTGGAAGTGGACCTTCTGGAACTGTTATATAGTTTCTACATTTTCTTTTAAATATGAATTCCATGAAAATGGAATGAAATTCCATGAAATGAAAGCACTGAAAAAAACAAAAGCTCTTAATGTCAATTCCAGTGCCATGAAAATGTCTCCCCACACCCACCCCACAAAGGTCAAAGATTGTTTTTTTCATACTTCTATTTTAGTAGAATATGAAAGAATATGTCTAAGATATACACATATACAGAACTGAAAATGATGACAACTTTAATAAAACCACAAAAGATTAATTACCTTCTTATATTGAACTAATGTTCAAAGTATCTAGTTTTTGAGCCTTGCAATACAATTTTCCTAAGAAATAAAGAGTAATCACATGGAAATTACTGAAAAAATACATCATAGTAGAATCCTGATTCCAAGGGGATGGAAGAATTTATAAGGTCAGATTTTACTCAAGACTTGAGGTGAAGGCTTGAACACCAAAGATAAAAAAATATATCTGCACTAATTACAGCCAAAGCAAAAACAGTCTTCCAGTTGAGTTTGGTTGGAACTGAATCAAGAAAATAAATGCCACAGAGAATACAAATTCTGAAGAAAGATACTGTTTTAACTGAAGAAACTCTGTGACTTTTTTTTTCATTTATTTTTACTGCAGCAGTCAGATCTATCCAGATAAAGCTGTTCCAGTGTTTGAACTTTCCTCTGACCCCCACCAAATCTGAAATGGCCTCTATCCATTTCCAGTGTCTTCAAATGCTCAAATCATATCTGTCAATTTTAGTCAAGAAGAAGGATTTTAGCAAGATCATGCTTACACCACACCTATACCTCAGGCAGCTAAAGTCTCTACAAGGGCTTCAGTGAAGTGCAAAACATTATCATTAGGCCATTGCACAGGTTGTCTTTTTCTTTTTATAAGCAGTAGTAAGATTTCAGTTAGCCCTGTGGCTAGTAAATGAAATGAAAATAAACTTGTATTGGATGCTTAGAATCAGGGAATAGAAGTAGCATCAAGTCAGAAGACATTAATACCTTTTTAGAATGCAAAAACATTATCCAGAAAATGAAAGAAGGAAAGAAAAAAAGACTCCAGATCCAGAGTTTCTATTGCATTCTAAACGTCTTTCCTTATATCAGAGATAGCTGCGTTCTCTGGTCTCTAGTCTTTGGAAATACTGACAGTAAAAAAAAAATATATATATATATATATATATATACACAACATAATACTATTAATATACAAAATTAGTGTCAAATCCAGTTTTCCTAGTTCTTCTCATATTGCATTCTGATGGATCAAGGTACCAAAACCCACTTTTTTCCATGAAATGTGCTGTAATCAGATGGATACCTCATTATTGATGAGATCAAAAATGTATCTTGAGAAATATAAAAATCTGTGTTTGGACTTAGAGAATATGATAAATATAATTAATAAAACTCTAAAAATAGGAATGCAGAGAACCACATTCTCACCATTGCTGGAGCCAGCTGTAAGCATACATCCTTCAGATAATATTTAGGAGATTTTAATTTTAATGTCAAAAAACCAGTTATTTGTTTTATATTTTTGATTGGCTATATTCATCCCACTCTGCAGTATATGCAGTACTGCATATATGCAGTAAACACACATGAAGGGGTTTCTTGGATTTTTTTTTTTTTCTTGTCTATGCCTTCTGCCCAGGATACACCATAAGAGAGGTAAAGCATAATATCTATGGCAGGACTTCCATCTGCAGTGAAAACTTGGGAGTCTGATTGCCTCTGAGTCAGCTAAGTCTCTCTCAAGAGAGACAACAGTAGGCACCCTTTAGCATGGCTCCTAGCCTAGATCTTGCAGCCTAGATGTCTCTGTTAGTATGTAAAAGTAGATAGGATGAATCTGGTCTTCAGTGACTGCAGTTTTGTATAGCAATGTCCATACTTGTTTTAAACTTATGAGCCTTAGTAAGCTGCCAGGAGTTTGTGCATCAGCACAGATCCCAGAGCCCCTCTACATCCGTCCTTCTAAACAAAGGAGATGAAGGATCAACACAAAGTAGCTTTTGCTTTCTCTGCTTGCTTAAGTCTGTTCCCAGCTAGTTATTTGAGGGGTTCAAAACAGAGCCAAGAAGCAGGCTAGCAATTAAGCACTGTAAAATTGGGAGTTCAAAACTTGACCTCTCAGCACCCTACGGATATTTGTTTAGCTGTACAGAGCTAGTGTCTACGGCCTTACCTCTGTTGCCTTTTTTTTCTTACCTTTCTTTTTATTCTGGGAATGCCCCACACTGTTTTTCCCCAGCTGAAGTCATAAACTGAGCTAATCCAAGGTACAGTGTAGGTGCTTCAATCCAGAGCAAGGTCGAACAGCCTCAAGGACAAACAGCCTGAAACATACCGTAACAGCTATGAGTCATAAGTCTAGTAATGCTTAAATCCATTTTTAATTTCACTGTGTAGATAAATCTGAGCTAGTCAGTAAGGCCATTCCATGGCCATATTAATACAGTAGTCGGGCTATGCCTGAGCTTTTCTTCACTTAGTATTTTCATTTAGGCCACTGTACTGCATCCCATAAGGTAAGCACAATGTACATACACAGAAGCAAAAGAGTAAGAGTACTCGAAAGATGATTGAAAACCATTCCATAAACTCTCCTACAAAGAAAGATAGTCTAATATTTACTGCATGGTTTCTACACTCTAAATGATTTTTTTTTTAAGTTTAGCAAAAGTTCATCTTTTTTTTTCAACATGTTAGCATCTTGATTTTTTTGCAATAATTTTTCTTTTCTTTTTTTAATTGTGACGTTTCAAAGGTCCCTTGTATCAGACTATCTTGAAATACCTTCTTCAAGTTAGTACTTTTAAAGTTAATGGTCTCCATAATTTGACAACAAAAAATAAAGGTTATATCAAAAAGCCGCCAAAATCAGAATGCAATGCACTACTTTCATTTCTTTATACTGTAGAAATAGTTGTACTTCTTTTGATCACCGTTTGATTTATGATCCAGATCTTTCAAGATTATAAAAAGAACCTGAGTCACAGAAGATTTTAGTTTTAACAAAAAACTGTGTAGGAAGCAAGGTTTGGGTCAACCACTGTGCAGAATATCAGAAGAATCTATAGAAACTGACACAGACAGCTCCATATGTGATATTCTATAAGAAAGTTAAAAGCTTACTTTGAACATTTTTTCAGAAAACTTTTTATTTTTCTTTTACCAACCTCAGTTTTCACTTCAGAACAGTATGCAGATACTGTTACTGGTTTAAAGTGGTGAAGAAAAAGTATCTTTAATGCTGACCTAAAAGTCTGAAATTACTTGATACCAATACAGAAATATTGGATCAGTATTCAAGATATGAACATTATTCTGGAAAAAATCCAAAATATATGAAATTTATGGGTAAATTAAAAATGAAAAACTTGTTTAATCTAGCAAACAAAATTCACAAATATGAATAATGTATTTCTAATGCTGTTGAGTCAATAGTTGTGTGCAGTGACACTCAGAGACTTTTTAAAGCAGTCTTCTTTTTACAAAAACTATGTTTCTTGAATTATTCCAGGAGAGGAAAAAAAAAGAAGAGAAGCAGACAGGCAGGAAGGCCAGGAATATTAACTACTAAATCAGACTAGAGAGAGAATGGTGTATCTTAAAGAGCTGGTGTAACTATTTGGTTATGTTTGACTCCAGAAAAAAACTATATTTCCTACATTTTTCTGTAGTGTTCTGAGGTCCCTGTTCCTCAGCTCTTAACACTATAAGTTGTGCGTAAGGATTTTGCTGAGGTTTGACCTCAGACTTGTAAAACCAGAATGCTCTTTGGAAAGCAACCACTAGAGCATATAATCTGGAAGTGCCCGCTTAATTCTGTTCAGAAAATATCAAGGATATTCATTCATTTGTATCTATATTTTTAAAGTAGTTTGGGGTGACTGTGCATTACTCTCTACATTTATAGTTCTCTGAGTTGAAGTTTTTTAAAAAATAAAAATATATATAAAAAAATAATAATAATAATAAACTTTTAAAAAGCTTTTTTTTGACATTACTGTGCTAGATGTCTTTTGTTTCTGTAATTCTTAAAAATAAAAAAACCTACAATAACTACCTGAAAGCTTCTTGCTTTTTTAAAGAAAAATGGCCTGATACAACACTTGATAAAATAATGTAATATGGTAGGTCAATTAAATCTTGCTTGTTTAGAGCTAATGTCATACTGAAGTTTGGCATTATAAAAGCCTGAGTGATGTGACAGCATCTTAATGGGAGAATGTCATTTTCCGTATCTGTGGAGTTCCTTAGCGTCAGTCATCTACAAAATAAGCATGCCAGCTGTTGCTTGACATTTTGGTGTAATTTAGCTGGGATGTTACTTAAAACATCTTTAAAAGGCAAGGTCTAAAAAGATGTCATAAGAACAATTTAAAAAAATCAAAATTACTAAGAATCTTTAAATTCTATTTGCCTTTGCAATTAGTGAATATTTTCAATCGTCATTGAAGACTCAATTTTAGGAAGTCTTCAAAGAAGACTTCATTAAAAATACATATATGAAACATATTTTTGCATATTTTTTTGCTTTCAAAATGCATATTTTGATCAATATTTTGTAAATCTGAATTTACAGAAGCAAAAACATAGTGGGAAAAGAAAAAAACCATGAAAGAGATATGTGCTAAAGAAAGAAAGAAGTATATTTTTGCCTAGTTCAGATTAGCAACTCGATTTTCACACAGGTAACTGTAGTGTAAACACCACCTTTCTGCTGCTATAAGCAAGCATGGCAGCTTCAGAAAAGATAAGATGCATTTATCAGTTCCTTAGGGAATACAAAGAGACCCTTGTTACCAGTTAGTGGAGGTGGGAGCCTGGGTGAAGTCTGACTGCGGCTACGCTGGGTGATGGTTTCTAGCAGGACAAGGCTTTGTGCATCTTTGGTATTCCCTCTTATTACATGGATTGGGCACTAAATCCTGAGAGGATGATAGCATTACGACCACGAACATCATGATTTTAGACTTCCAGATCTTTGTAAGAGTTGGGGTAGGCCACAGGTGCAGGTGCACAGAGATGGCAAGGCTGAGTCTTAATGTTTAAGTGCATTGGTAGCCCTGATTAAGTTTGCAGCCCAACACTGTGCACAGGTTGCCTGCTTCTGTTAGATCTGTCCTCCATTCTGCTTTTGCTGGAAGGTTCATTTTCATGGAGATCACTGGAGTTCATCTATTTGCACTGTGCAAATTAAGTAGGTTACTTCATCTTTTTACTCATGAACTGGCTTGCAAGTGAAAAAATCTGCATATGATTGCTTCTGATTGCACTTCTGATTTGAAAGTTAGTGTGGGGGGAAGTCATTTCAGATCTCTGAGTGCTTTCAGTGAAGTCAGGTCATAAATACTTGAGGGAGGAAAAACTTCAAACATATTTTAATTTAACATATTTCAGACTGGGTAACTTAGGGTCCTGCTGAACTCAATAACTTTGTGAATTCCATTTCATAATGTACTAAAAGTAGATTTTCTTTTCTTTCAAAACTAGTTTTAGATGCTTAATTTTTCCTCTACAACTGATAGGGAGGCATATCCTAACTCAGGGCTCTGCATTTTGTATGACAGAAAAAATGCTGGAAATTAAGTCTAAGTCCTTTTGTGAGGCCCCATTCATGACTCCACACTTAACTTATTGCTTGGAAAATGTAGAGAAGTACAAAGATCCAAAAAGTTATAATAGCATGTGCTAGCTCATTTTAAATACCCATTGAAAACAATCAGATATTTTTGGCATATTTATTACTTTATGAAAAAAAAAAAAAAAAAAAACACAAATTACTTGAAGTCTTTCTTCCTTTCAAAATTTTATGCTAACTATCATCTTTTCTAGTATGCCCAATTTTAAGTCACGAGTTTTCTATGGCTTAAGTAGGAGTGAGAAATATTATATAGCTGCTACAACCTCAAAAAAATGACAATAATATGTAACATTTTATATTGTGTAATATATGTTTTACAATCCCACAATTTCAAATTGAAAGCCTTAGAAAGTCTTTGAAAGTCTTTGTGTGTTTCCCTTTTTTTTTTTTTTTTAGTCTTTTTAATATACAGCTTTCATTTTCTTTTATCTTTATTTTTCTTTTCCTATAACATAATTTATTTTCCTTCTGCTTTTTTTTGGGAAATGTGCCTTGTTAAATAATAGAGAAAGGTTGAACACTGAATATTTTACTGTCCATGTTGCTCAAGTAGCGTCATTTTGAACCTATCCAAAAATTTGTCTGTGAGAGAAATCTGATGTAAGTGGGGTAGATGTGCTAGCCCTAAGCAGTGGGCATATAAACTAGCTAATGGCACTTAGCCTTATAGAACAGAACAGTTCTTGGACAGTTTATTTAGGAATAAACACATAGTCTTTCAGATCACACTTACTCAGTTGAATCCTTTGGTTTCAGAAAATCTTCCTTTAAATTCTTCATAAAATTTATTTCTTCCTGCTAAACCTGCGTCTTTTGTGTATTTTGCACCATTGCCATAAAAACTGTCTTTCTCATTTCCCATGTCGGTCTTTTTTTATCTGTAATTTCTGTTTAATCACCCCTTCTCCTCCTAGAGTATTTGCTATTTTATAACAAACTCTTCTCCCATATTTTCAGGCATGAGCCTCCATACTGACAATAAGCAAAAAAGTCTTGACCACTTCACTGATGAAGTGTGAAATAATGACCTTTCCTGGCACCTTAAAAATGGCAATGGGATAATCTTAGCTGGACTCTTTCCAGTTTAAACAGATTACTAGGTAACAACAGAAATGGTTGAGCAGAGAGAAAATGGCAGAGGTAGGTCTAAATGAATTGTTTCAAAAGACTGAGTCTAATATTCTTTCTGACAGTCCCAAACTAGGGAATAGAGATTTGAGTTTAAATGCCTACAAGAGTTAGTGTAATTAATGTTCTACTCATTCACTCAATGTAAGAGTTTGTTATGTAGCAACAGGAGAATTCACTTATTTATGAGAAATACAAGATGAAAAAATGTCCTTTCTGAGTGCTTGGGAATATAACACGGACTCTTATTGTTGCTAAAAGAACTTTTGAGTGTTTAATCTGATTTAGAAACATAATTATGTGCTCCAATTTCCAGATGCATATTCAGCATGAAAAATAAGTATTTAGCAACAAGAAAATCTACTTTTCTGGGATATACTTTATTGCTTATATGATTTAAATTAATTACTGAAGAAATTATGGAAATTATGTTTAAGGAATCCTTAAAAAAAACTTCAATACTGAAGATATACATGAATTATATATGACTTTGTTTTTGTGTAAATAAATATACATATATATATATATGTATGTGTGTATGTGTGTCAGAAAGTGTTTGTGAATATATAAGACAGAAATTTAGCATAAGTCTAATCTTAAATTCAAGACAAGCATTCAAAATTTTACTGCCTTGGGTTTCATAGGTTTAATGCCAACAGCCATGCCTTATAGCACCTCATTATTTACATTTAAACAGATTTCTTATGTCACTGAAGCATGAACAAACATTTAAATATCTTTGAAAAGAGGGCTTTTCCCCATGGCATTTTGCTGATATGTTAAACAACATAATATCTAAAAAGAAAGTTCAAATTTCTATAAACAGTTATATGTTGATCTCTAGGGTGACGGTATATTCATTCGCTGTTTCTATAAGCTGGCACCCAAACAAAATACTAAGATCTATCTATATATACATATTATATCTAGGTATATGCATAATGTACAGTTATATATACTGTATACTTCTGTGTTTTTTTAAAAGTCATGGACAACGAATGCAGAGTTCAATTAATTTACTTTCTTTAAGCTTCTTCAATTAGAGCAACAAAGGTTTCTCATATTTTGTGTTTAAATACAGAGGACAAAAAATGCCATGTACTTTATTAGGCTATATGAGAATTCTTTACTAGTTGCATGAATGATTTTGTTACTTTTGGGCTATTTTGGATAGTTCAAGGATTCTTGAAGGGTTTTTTTGTTTGTTTGATTGTTTTTTTCTTCTGGGTAGAGGATGTTTCTTCATAGCTTAAAATGAAAAGAACAGAAACTGAACAGGGCATACTTTCCTACTTTTCTCCAGGAGCACTGTTGAAGCACTACATACTAATGTCATTCATTTGCAGAAGATCTGCTCACACCCGCATGCATATAAAATTTGATGTTTTGTGTGTACGGATAGATATTTGAGTAGATGCATGAGCACTTTGACCCAGCAAATAGTACTTTTACCTCAGCAAACAGCACATTTGTGAGAACACTCTTCCATTTTTTTTTTTGAGATTATGCAGCTGTTGAGATTATGCATCCCCTCCAGAGCATATTGACATCAATGTCACAGTCTGTGCTAAACAACATTCATTCCCCAAATGGTTTATATGTTAGATCATTTTGTTAGCAACTGAAAATTATGTTGTTTGCTACAAGAAAAAACAAAGGAAAGGACATTGAAGTGGAATTTAAACATACCACATAATTTTGTTGAAAAAAAATATTCACAAATCACAGAATCAAAGAATGGTTGAGGGTGGAAAGGTCCTCTAGATTTCATCTAGTCATTCATAAGAAGAGATTTAACTTTTAAACTTCAGCGGTGGGATCCATTCCAGCTAATTTAAACACTGAATCTCTGCTTATTTACTTACCTGTATGAAGAAGCAACTGTAATAAGAAAGTCCAAACTATTAACAATAGCAAAATAGCAAAATATTGCTAATGAAAGAGGGCCGAGAAGTGAAATTCACCTTTCATCGGCATTGCTTCGCTGTTACTTCACCATCTGTCTCTTTGGAACAGCTCTAACCAGCTTACTCCAGTTTATAGGAATAGACCTGCAAATCTTCAATTCAAAATTACTTCAGATATTGCAAGATAGGGAAAAAAAAATCACACAAAATGATTCAAAATTGTTATTGGGGCCACTATCTGAGTAAAGAACATGCCAAATCGTATAACACTAGCAAAGATAAGTTATTCTAGAGGGAACTGGGCACAAATGAAAGTCTCTTGGTCTCTTGAACAGAGTCTAATCCTTGACCTGTTTAATTTAACAGTATACAGAATATGACTAATCTGACAAGGACAATAGATACCTTTTCAGGACTACACTTAGCTCAGGAAACTCAGACTCAGTATGAATTTCTTTATTCATACTGACTTCAGTCAGCCAGACTTCAAAGACATCCTCCTTTCTTTATTGGTTATACAGGCCGTACAGATGCCTGACACAGGCATCTAAGTATTAGTCACAAGAAGGATGCCTAAAGTTATGGACATTGGATCACAGCCACTATTTTAAATTAATTTCAATTGAACTTTCAAACTATTATGAAAAACAGCCCAAAATTATGAAAATAAATTCATCTTGTATCTATTACTGTTGAAAACAAGTGAAGTCAAGTGAGGTTTCTCCGCAGTTAATTTTCCTTCTGCTTTATATTTTTCTGTAAATAAGGGCAAAAGTTAAAACTACATATTATTCTCTGCAGAATTAATGAGATCGCCTCAATCATGGATGTCTATTAGTGAAAAACACATCTTATGGTAGTATAGCGTTCTAGTAAAATCAATGATCTTAAAAAGATTATTAAATAAAGTTGAAAGTCACTTCCTTTTCTCCAGCTCTTCTCCACACTGACTTCTTACTTCCAGCCTGTTATCATCAAATATGCCATTATATATTAATTAGAAAAAGTGAAAATATTTGAGTATCACTTATAAATAATCACTTACAAAAAATAAACGATTTACAAAAAAATATAGATTTTATATTTGTATGTTTTATTCCACTTTTATCCTTGATCCAGTACTGTATTACCTTTTGGATCACTTCTGTGTATTCGTAAGCACCTATCATGTATTAGCAATCCATGGTTTGAAATATTTTTCATTATAGCAGTCATTAGTACAATAGTGTCCTATCAAAAATAAAATAGTAACTATTACATAATTTTATCTTAATTTTGGCATATGAATAAATAAATAACATGTGAAAGGAAACTGTGGAAAAGTTCTTGAACTATAGTTAGCTGTGGTCTAGAAACTAGGTCAAAGCTCACCAATTCATCAAAAGCCTTGGAGCTTCTTTTACAACTGAAAATTAGCAAATCAGTTTTCAATGACTATCAGCTTTTAGTTACGGATCAAGATAGAAGATGATAACTGACAAAATGGAAAAACATAGTAATTTTTTAAAGTTCAGATAATTACAAAGTATTTGTGGTTTTCTGATACTTATTCAGAAACAAATACTTTGACTCCAAATCACAAGATTTTCAAAAGGATTAAAGAAAGATTTTCAAAAAAACACTACCCAGGTTTGGTAGATTTTTAAAACATGGAACCTTTAATTTAATCTTTTTCTTTTTCTTTTTCCTTTTCCTTCTCTTTCTCTTTCTCTTTTTCTTTTTCTTATTACATTCTTTTAAAACTCTACCCTAAACTATGTAAATTGAAGAATTTTGAAAACTTTTTTTTGTTTCACATCTGTTTCACATTTTCCTACCCTCTCCCATCCACAGGCTGACAAAGAGATTAGTAGACATACATAATGAAAGTAAATATAACTTTCCAATCCTTTTCAAAGAAAACCTGTTTCTTGGTGGGAAGTCTGTGATATATCCAAGCACCATGAAAAAAAAGTTAGCTGAGTGATCCAGTGTCCTACTCTTTTTCAGAAATAAGCCTATTGACTTAATATGTACAGAAGAAAATTCCCAAGGGAAAATACTCAGCAACTTTTCATTTCATTCTCTTTCTTGCATTTTAAACTTATTTTAAACTCTTCTACCATACTTACCTGTGTCTGATTATTTTCCTTCTCTCTTTAATGCTTCCATGGTTCTAAAATGATTCACATACTCCATCCATGCTTCCTATGCAGTAAGCACAAAAAGTTTATGCAGAAGTGCTTACAAGTTGAGGTAAATGAGTTTCTGTACTTTTGCATGACACTGTCATATCTAATCTCACTTGTTGTTTTATTTGCTATACATATAAAAATGTTACATGTACCCAGAGTTTTCTTTTTAAGAAGAAGTGAACCTGTGTGAGATATAGAATTAGTGCTTCTGGTTACATTCTTTTTCTTGTAGAATCTTCCAAAGAGGGAGGAGGAACAGGTCTCTAAGGAACCTGTTCCTTAAAGGAACTGAGGTTCCTTAGAGGAACTAAGCACTCCATGAATACAAGTAATGAACTTGCATTGTCCTTGAAAGCTAAATATGGAAATCAAAAATTACTGTATTTTCTGAGGTTGTAACCACCAATCAAGTTTAAGTGCAATCATTTCTTCAATATTATTTCAAAAAATAGGTCAAAGAGTCTGAAAGTATATCCAATATCATGGTATTTGATCCTTCTACTTATTCACCCAGACAACTGACACATATATTATTCATATTAGAGTTTTATCTTGAGCATTTTATGTAAATTTATAATAGCAATTGCATGCAAAAGTAAGAGCATCATTTGTTGAATATTTGCCATTGCTTTTCCTATTAATTTAGCAATATGAACATAACAAAAGATTAATTTAGATATAGTAAAATCCTCTTTTTTACTAAGACATAATTCAGCTTTCATAAACATGTGAATAAGTGGGAAGACGTATACAAGTATGTGCATAGGCACATACCCATATATATATCCATATACATATATATACATTCACACAAACCTGCACAATTTGTGTGAGTGAAAAAACTTACATATACTAATATAGACATATATATGTTATATAGGTACTCACACTTAAAAATTGCACATACACACTCTTCTATTATAAAGACACAGAAAAAAAAATATTGCATTTGGATATCAATTACTATCTTTGCTAGCATTAAGTAAAATAATTTTATGTTTTGGAATGTGATTTTGCTCTGTTTTCCTTAGCCATTTTGAAATAGAGATCTAAACAATCCTTGCAACAGGATACTTAAGAGAGAGTCACTGCATATTTAGCAAGTGAAACACACTTTCCTGACATAAGTCATTGAAAGGGATCTCAGCCTATATTACCATGAATTGATCGTTATCAACCTTAATTATGCTTCTTTTGCAGACAGGACCTTACATCTGTGCATAAGTATACTCTGTTAAATTACAGAACCATAACTTTGGCTGACAACACACTTATTCTTTAATGACTGCAGAAATTTACATCAGTTGAAATTTTGTCTCCCAACAACTTGGGAGGCGTTAGTGACAAAACTTGGGAATTTCATCAGGACTAATATTCAAGTTTATTTTCCAATCACAAATTTACAAAAAAAAAAAAATTACTTAAAAAAATATTTAAACTAAATTTAGGACAGTGAGGTGGATTGAGAACTGGCTTGATGACATTGCTCAGAGAGTCATGATAAATGGGACCAAGTTTAATTGAAGGCCTATAGCTAGTGGTGTCCCTCAGGGGGTCAGTACAGGGCCCATTGCTGTTCTACTTGTTCATCAGTGACTTGGATGTGGGGACAGAGTACACCCTCAGCAGGTTTGCAGATGATATCAAACTGGGAGGAGGGGTTGACACTCCCAAGGGCTGTGCTGCCATTCAGAGGGACCTGGACAGGTTGGAGAGTTGGGCAGAGAGGAACCTCATGAGGTTCAACAAGGACAAATGCAGGGTTCTTTACCTGGGGAGGAATAACCTCAGGCACTAGTACATACTAGGGGTTAACCTACTGGAAAGCAGCTCTGCGGGGAGGGATCTGGGGGTTCTGGGGGATCTGGATCCTGGCCTTCATCAGGAGGAGTGTTGTCATCAGTTCAGGCAGGTGATCCTGCTCCTTTCCTCAGCTCTGGTGAGGCTGTACCTGGAGTATTGTGGGCAGTTCTGGACTCCCCATGACAAGCGGGACATGGAACTTCCAGAAATGGTCCATCTGAGAACGATGAAGATGATTAGGGAAGGTGAGCACTTATCTTATGAGGAAAGACTAAGTGAGTCAGGGCTATTTAGCTTAGAGAAGACTGAGGGGAGATCTGATCAATATATATAAATAACTGAGGGGAGAATGTAGAGAAGATGGGGCCAAACTCTTCTTGGTGGTGGCCAATGACAGGACAAGGGATAATGGGTAAAAACTGAAACACAGGAAATTCCATCTCCCCATGAGGAAGAACTTCTTTCCTGTGAGGGTGACAGAGCCCTGGAACAGGCTGCCGAAAGAGGTTGTGGAGTCTCCTTCTCTGGAGATCTTCCAAACCTGCCTGGATGTGACCCTGTGCCATGTGCTCTAGATGTCCTTGCTTGAGCAGGGGAAATTGGACTAGATGATCTCTAAAGATCCCTTTCATCCTCATCCATTCTCTGATTCCATTCCAAAACTCAAAATTTGGATTTGACTTGCTTTGAATCTTGGATAAATTTAGATTTGATAGTGAGGTTTACAACTATCATTTTAATTTTTAGAGTAAACTTTTATTCATGATCTAAGAAGTATGCAAATGCACTAATGAGAAATACTGATATAGAAAATGCAAGGAAAATTCTAAGAAATAGTTATGCCAGAAGCTGAAGATATTGTTAATATCTCATTGTTTCCCACATCAAAGTCAGTAACATGAATAGTTTGCTCTCAAAAATAAAAAATCCTAATTTAGTGACATATGCTTTTTGACTACATAAGCAACATAGTAGGAGAGATCCAGACTAATTTTGTTGCAATGTCCTATGTTGGGATTTGTGATATGTAATATGTGAAAGACATCCCCATTAGAAATGATAGTGACCCCCTCACGACCCGGGTTCTGGGCCTGCGCAGTGAGAATCTGCACAGGGGGGTCCGAGGACACTCTCTGTGACCCCAAAAGCCTGCGCATGCGTGGTCAGGCTGGCAGGCCTGGCCGAGCTCCTTCCAGAACACCTTGGAAGGTGCTGGAACCCGGGAGGTGGGGGCCTGGGGAAAGCTGCCTCGGTGGGCCGCCCGCCTACCGACAGGATCTACCCACTCACCTGTGCCACCTAATTTCCATATCACCTATCCTATCGTTGTTCCTCCCTCTCTCCTCCCCTTTCCCTCCCCTTTCCAAGTTTATATAAGTTGTAGTTTTGTGAATAAACTGGCTTTTGCCGCTTGTCCTTTGACCCGTGACATTGCCTTGTGATCTCTGTCTCTGGGGCATCGGGCGCCTGACTCTGAATCCCGTGCCGGCCCCGCTGGTACTCACATTGAGTAATCATAGCGGCGGACGGGATAGCGCATCCCCACGCACCGGCCTCCTTCGGCAGCTATCTGCAGACCTGAGGAGCTCCTCCTGTGGTGCCAGCGGCGGGCAGCCGTTTCTCCAAGCTCCGCTTCTCACAGGAGTGGTAAGGGGAGCCTCCTCCCTGGAGGGTGGTAGGGAGGATTAAAGCTTGTGGGCTGAAGGGGTAAAAAGAGCGCGGCGGCCTGGGGACCCTAATGCCCGGGGAACCAGGTAGAGAAGATCACGTCGAGTACCCCGCGTCGGGTCGCAGTTTTCTTTATTTTAGTTTTTCCCGGGAGTCCCGCGGGCGGGCCCTGGGAGTGTTCGGGTTCCTTGGGTTGGGGGTTTTTATTTTCAGTGCTAAAAGTTATATACCATCAAGACATATCATCTAGTGGATAAGCAATATGCTAAAGTTTACTACATAGGGCCTATGCTGACTTTGGTGTGTTCAGGTAGCCCTGAACAGTAACTGTTAGATCGCTTTGTAGGGAAGTAATCAACTAAGTCAGTGAAGTTGAGAGTACAAATAAACATATTGTAAAGCAGGTAACTTCACTGGTTCAGATTCAATGCCTTTTTGACTAGATCTACCTCAACTAGGATAACTATTTTGGATTATAAATTTAACTCTTGATATGAAATCAATCCCATCTCCACTAACAGTTTTGTAAATATGCAGCATCTCAAATCACACCTTTTAAATTCAAAGCATCATGTCTTGATGAGAATTCATTCTTTATTGATAGTTACTTGACATTTAATTGTTCATTCTTTCCATGGGAAACTCAAAAATACAAAAGACATACACTTTTGATAAACTGTGCCAGAAAAGGACAGAACTAGCCTTAAAAACCCTTTTTTATTAGTAAGCTAGGGTTTGGACACTGTATTTTTCCTGTTTGAAAGTATTTAGCTATTTTATATGACAGTTTATTCTATCTTTTTTTTTAAAACAAATAAATGTGCTATTGGACAGATCACCTTACTTTATAGTGTCATCTGTAGCTCCTGGAGTCTCAAAAATGCATTTCTTTTTATTCTTGTACTGTTTGACTTTCTATTCCTGTTTGCTGGCAGATCTCGTAAGGTCCTGCAATAGGCAGACCAACAGATTTCATCACAGTACATGGTCTGTCTAATGTCTTTCACAATGCCAGAGAAAACAAGATGGCAGGAGGTAATTTACAGTTAACATAATTCAAAGGTGTAAGATTATTCCTGATATTCTTTCAAGTATCGTTTCAAAATTTTTTCTTTTGCAGCCCTTGCAAAAGTATATTTCTCTTGAGATCTCTATTTATGCAAAAGTCCCTAATACAATGGTTTGTTTAAGAAGATTTAAAAACAGCATAGATTATTTTAAAGCAAAAAAACTTCTCCACAAATCAGAAAGCTACTGAAAGCAGCAACAGATTTATTCAAGAAGGGCTTATAAGATATCATGTTAGGCTCCTAACTACTTTGAGCATTTTATTTGTAGCTCTAGTAGAAATAAATATTTATCCTTTGCATATATTAAAAAAAATCAAACCCAAGTAACTAAATAAAAATAATCAAAAGCTGTATCTAGAAAAACTCGTTGACTTCACTAGAACCACATTATCTATCTTTGCAATATGTAATTCTTGCATGAAATAAATAAGTAATTTGCCTGGCTGCCAAGTTTCAAGCAAATCTGTAGATAAAAAATTAATAAACTATTTTGCATGTTTTCAGATAACTTAGAACAAAAGTTCTCAGACTAAAAATTTAAAAGTGCATTTAAACCAGAACAATGTTCAAAAAGTAGTTAGTACAATGCCATACAAGAGTACAGAATTGCATTTTTTTCTGTATGGAAGATAAAATACTTTAATTTAGATGTTCAAAATTTAGTATGTGCTAATTTAAGCTATTAAGTGTAAAGAGTGTGCAACTGGAAAGTAGGGAGGATGGGTACCTGTATGCTGATAAGCCTTTTCAAATGGGTTAGTGTGGAAGAATTGCTTGACAGGGGGAAACTTAGAGAAAAATTAGGGCCTAACAGAAGTTTTGGCATTACAGAAGCTTGTTTGGGGTGACACACAGTTGCCACTTCAAGGATGGCTGGTATGTATGGACTCTGCTCCTCCACAGTTCCCTAGGCAGCACATTCTGCCCTCCTCGCAGCTGCAAAGGGAAGTAACAGGGGATGGAACAGAGTGAAGACACCACAGCCAAGCTCTGTTGCACTCTCTGTGCTTGACTGCTGATAAGCCACACAGTAGCTGTTCAAGGAGAGATACACGATAAGATGTCCGGTGCTGAGCCCGAAAGGGTGGCAAATCACTCCTTTTGGATGAACTTTGCTCGAACTTTGCTCATTATAAGCTTAATATAATGTCAAAACACACCTTCATCCCAAAAGTTACCCACTTCTGCAGTATGAACACTCCTCACTGAGCATGCACTCTAGATTTTCGATTGACTGTACCTTTAAAAGAAAGCGAGATATTTTTTCACCAATCAATAACAATATTATGACTAGAGTCACTCAAGCTCCACCTGAACGTAAAGAAAGGCGAACTCAGGATGAAAAGGAGGAAGGAAGAATCCATCGTAACTCTGGGATCAGTTCATGGGCTGAACCCCTTTCCTCCCCTCGGACTGGAACGCTGCCTGAGGAAACAAAGAAGTGAGAGGGAAGATTCCATCATAAATTTTGCATCAGTCGGCACGCTGATCCCCCTTTCCTCCCCTCGGTTTGGGACACTGCCTAAGGAGACTTGAGACTGACATCTTATGGGGTGAGTGATGAGTGTACATTTGTACATCAGAGCCAGCTAAAAAAAAAGTCCATGCTGTAGTAGAGAATTTTCCGTACTGACATCCAAAACCTGCTCTGTAGATGTTGGATTTGAATAAATCATGCTGTTAGTGAACTCGACTACTTGTCTGGGGAGGTGATCGAACCTACAGTCCACAGGCTGTTCATGAATCTCATACTGCCAGAGTTGAACTTATAGCTGATCACACTGTTTGGGAACTCGATTCGCTCTTGGGAAGGCGACTGGACCTATGGTCGACAGACTGTTCCTGAATCTGATACTGCCAGAGCCGGCAGTGTATAGCTAACACAGTATTTGATATCTCCTTCTCCTCGCCACTACCATGACTTTTAAACTGCAAGATTTGCAGTTGGGTAGAATTGCAGAAGAGACAGGGATTATTCATTTTGCATGCACAAATCTTAAAATAATTTCAAGATGAAAAAGGTAAAGTGAAGGAACAAAGGAGCTAGTGTAGCAGCAGCAAGACTGATAGAGTCTTCTTGTAAAGACAAGAAAAGTTGAATACAAGGAAGATAGATGCAAATGACCTGGTACTCAAGAATAACATAAGGACTTTTTTCAACATTTTTGATCCATCGCCAAAATATTTTATTTCTATTTAACAATTTGATTTGCTTTTATTTTGTAATTAATGTCTTAATGAAGCTTCAAAACCTTTATCATCTTTAGTTCTATCTTGTGATGTCACCATACTTCTAACAATTTTAGCCTTTAAATATGAAATAAATTTAAAGGCTATATGTACCTTGCAAGAGGGTTTGAGAAAATTAAAGTAATAAAGAGGGCACAAATGGAGGGTAGAAGTAGTATTTCCTTGCAGTCTTTAGAGCAGCTATTTTTGACTTTGCTGAGGAATCAAATTGTATTTCTTATGAAATATGAGACAATACCATATTCAGTATTTTTTTCTCTACATTTACACAGCAACATAGAAGCTACAATAGCATATAGACACCAATTTAACACGCAGTTCACCTAATATGAATGTAATGTAAGCTTCATAGTGCTTAATCACATTTTTATAGTGCCATATTAAATATGAGTTAAATCTGTGATAATTAAGTGGTGAATTATGACTATTCTGCAATATTGTCCCTTGACAAGATTCCTGCAAGTTTACTCAGTTATGGGCAAATTCAGTTGTCTGAATGCAGGTATTTAGCACAATGTTAGGCAAAAGTAATATGGCCTTTTGCTTCTGAAGCATGAAGGCATCCTGTAAGAGCTGTAAAATGTCTAGTAGCCCCATGCCGATGTAGAATGACACATACACATCACTAGTTGCTTGTATTTAGAGAACTGTATATCATCTTAGGTATGTACCTCAGAGTGAACTGAATCATTAAATTTACTATCTGGACTTCACTCTAACTAGATGGTCATCAACTAGATCGAGGGCTTAAATACCTAACACAGACATTTAAGTGTCTAATCTCATATATATTGCAGCCTCAGTTTTATGTTTTCTTCTCTCTAATTCTTCTTTAGTTCATGCCTTCATTTCAAACTCAACAATCATCCCCTCTGTTCACAGTAAAGCAGGATAGAATTTACCAAACAGACGTGGACATCTCCATGGCAAGCATCATGCTTGAGGTAATCACCACGGATTCCCTTCACATTCCTTAATAACAAATACTATTTTCATGTTTAATTAAAGTCATCTTAATTAGACATCTTTAGATAAACTTGGAATCATCTTATATAATTGATGTACTTCAGCATAGATGTCTAATGACATCAGATACACTTCATGATATCTCACCTGAGCTCCAGCTGGCAATGTAGAAAATCATTTGTCCCATGTCTTACCTGCCAGTTCTATGTGGATATCATAAATGTCCTAGGGGTTCTGAGATGGTACTTGACATCAGTGCTGAAACAACAAAATTAAGCTGCCAACATAAATTATTATTTGCTATGGAAATGTGTTTTTCTTTCCACTGACTGTGATGGGCATGTATGATGATTTTACTAGCTATCAATATCCCCCCTGCAGATAGATTAAACCTGCTTCACAAGATCTAAAAGTTCTCTTATCCCCTTAGTAAAATAACACTGTATATCACTAATAACACTAATGTTTTTAATATATATAATAATTATTTTAATATATATATATTATTCAAAATATGGATGGATAAGAGATACTCTCTTTATTGCAAATCCATTTTCCTAATATATTATTCATTGTTCCATACATAGATTCTTTATTTCAAAATGTGAAATTGTTTCCGTAAAAATAATTAGTGAACCTCAAAATTCTAAACTGAAGTTCCAGTTACAGGAATAAGTAGATCTTTTATGACCTGAAAATAATCCTTGCTGACCAACATGAAGGGATAATGGGTGGGATTTGCAGGATTTAAGAATATCTTAATTTAACAATTACAGTTGTTTCCTTTGAAGATAAAGGAATTAGAAAATAAGTAATAAAATAAGAAATAATCTAGTTGCAATTCCTTCTTAAATTTTTTCAGCTGTTCGTCTTCTCTCTTTTTATCCTGAATTATCTGTGCCTTTTTCACTTCTACTTAGTGATGATGCTATGTTAGTAAGATTACAATAAACAGTTGTGGCCTTTTCCTTGTTTGTCTGATGTGATTTTCTTAAAGAGACTCTGAATAAGATGCAAACCTTTCCAAGGAACTGAAAACAACATCCTTTACAATGTTTTCCTTTGTCTTACTGAAATCCTTCCCTGATAAGAGTCAAGAAATAGTATTTCTTATTTATACTACTCATGAAAATACACATTTGACTGTTCAGTGAATGTCTTGGTAGAATTTTCAAATGGAAAAAAGACATTATTAAATAAGTACTCAAATTTAAGTGAGAAATCACAAAATCAGAAGGGCTTTTGGCAGTAGAGGACTCAAATTTTTCATTCTCAACCAAGGTGAATACTATGTTATTTATGAGTGACTTCACTGATTTATTGGGGCTCCTCTCAGGCTTCATCTCTGTAGGAGGAGAAGTGATGGAATGAGGCCCAGCATGAATAATGCCATCATTGCCATTTCCAGAAATAATTAACCTTCAGAGAGCACTCATATAAATAATCTTTCTGCCAAAAATATTTTATCTTCCAATCATGGGAGAATCAGTGATACAAATAAGCTTATTGTGAACTTCCAAATACTGGTGCATGATAGCTTTAATAGAATCACAGTAAGATCTCCAGGAGAACAACACACATAATAATAAATCTTGGCAGTTCAAGAGTAGCAAAGCTTGTCAGACAATATAGGAATCTTTGTCCAAACCACTAATTAGTGTGTTATTAGATGCAATTCTTCACATATTGACAGGAAAAAAATCTTACAATTACAGTAATTTGGCAACATCATATTATTGTCTAGACATCATCAATTCTTTTTGAGTAGACACTGTCTTCATACATATGATTTTCTTATTTCACTTAGAGATCAAAAGTTTAATTTCTCCCATTTATCAGTGATTATTAATTGTAGCTCTTGACTGAAACTGGAAACACTTTATATTGACATTGTACTTAGGATAACAGAATAAAAAAACCTTATCGAAAACATAACAAGGCCCACAGGAATCATGGTAGGAAACACAGATATTGAATAGAGAGCTTACTTGTATCAGAGGATTTTTATTTGATCAAGTAACTTAAACAATAAATAACTTTGCTTAAAGTCTTTAATAAGGGGAAAAAAAAACTTGATGACAGTCACGTCTAATCACACCTCAACAGGAACATTTTACTACTAGATTTATATGTGGAAGCACACTCTGTTGTTTTTAATAATTTCTGTAAAGTTATGGGTTTTTGCCTGTTGATAAGATATGATAAATGGAAGGAAAAAAAAGAAAAGGAGAGGAGAGCAGAGGAGAGGAGAGGAGAAGAGAGGAGAGGAGAGTTATTAATTATTAATGCTATTAATTATATATTACTATAATATAATATTATGAAGTAATATATACTATCAATTAGTGTATACTTATAAAATAATTATATTATAAATATTAACATTTATTTAATAATACTTTGATTCAGGCTACACATCATCATTGCTAGATATAATATAAGCATTCATCATCAGTGAATAAAAAGACACTATTCTATTGTTTCCTCAGAGAAGGGAACAATTTTAACATCTCTATATGTGGTGTGTGTATGTACAGAAATATAATAAACATCAGTTTACAAATCTTACTTCTATAGAGTGAGAAATGTAAGAGATATTTTTCTGCCTGCAAGCTATAGGAATTAGGAATTTTGTACATCAAGGATTATTCTCTGTACTGTTCATCATTTTTCCTGAGGTATATATGTAGCATTATATTGATCATTTTATCCATGTTAAGTGAAGCAATATGTGAACTAGCTTGTAACTTAATTAATTATTTCTCTGTGACTTTGTAATCCTAAAGAAGAGAACATTGAGAGGAGATCTGACCAATATATATAGAAATACCTGAGGGGACAATGCAAAGAAGATGAGGCCAAAGTCTTCTTGGTGGTGGCCAGTGACAGGACAAAGGATAATTGGTACAAATTGAAACACAGGAAATTCCATCTCGATCTGAGGGAGGACTTCTTTCCTGTGTGGGTGACAGAGCCCCGGAATAGGCTGCCCAGAGAGGTTGAGAAGTCTCCTTCTTTGGAGATCTTCCAAACCCACCTGGATGTGATCCTGAGCTACATGCTCTAGGTGTCCCTGCTTGAACAGGGGTGTTGGACTAGATGATTTCTAGAGGTCCTTTCCAATCATCTCAACCATTCTGTGATTCTGTGATTTTAAAGCATATCTAGCAAATTACTGTATGTTAGAATTGCTAAATGTCAAATAAAACATTAACACCAAAAACAACCAACCAATAAAATGACTCTTAGCTCTGGAAAAAAAAAATCGGATGCCATTGAAAACAGCTAAAGTTGAATGATCTTTCATATGGAATAATGGGTTATCTATTGATATTAAGTTTGAACTATTCTGTAATGCTTTTGTTTTTCTAGGAAAAGAATCTTGAAAACTTGATTTCTTCTGACAGTAAACCAGAACAGGTTTGTGAAAAGAAAATGATGCTTCTCTTACTAAAAGTGGCAAATGTTTTGCTTCTCTTACTAAAAGTGACAAATGTTTTGCTTTTAAAGTCAAGACTTCAGGATGGACCTTTGGACAAACTCAAAGAACAAAAAAATAGGATAAATTTCTATTTGGAGTGCTACAGTCCTCTCTTTTCCTGCTTTTCAAAAGAAGGCTATGCCACAGACTTTGTCTCTAAGATCAGAAGGTTATTTATTTATTTTTCATTGTTGTCTTTTTTTTCCTGTGTCTAGGATGCTCCTAAATTAAAAAAATAAAAATTCCTTAGTTTCCTATCACACTATTTAGGAACTGAAGTTCTTAAACATAAACAAGAACTCTCTTAAATACATTGCTGTTGCAAAAAAATTGTCAAGGTAGCTGGGAGCTTGAGAAGATTGCAACAGTAAGACCTAAGTGCAATCAAACAATGGGATGCCCTTGCCTTAAAAGGTGTGAAACATAAGATTTGCACAAAATCTGGCTCACCAGTAGGGTTACTGCTTCATGGGAAGCTTTTTTAAACTTTGAATTGGGAGTTTCCAAAAAATTTGAACTGGGGAGCTTTCAAAAAAAAAGAAAAAAAAAAGGAAAAAAAAGGAAAAGGGAAGAGAAAAAAAATCTTAAATATTTTAATTATCTCTTTATAAATCACGTGCTGAAAGGAACTGTAGTTAGGAAACTCTAATGCCATTATTTTTAGAGAGAAGGATTTTTATCATCTTTACAGAGAATGTTATTCATTAGTATACAATGGAACTTGACTCCTGTGGATCATTTAGTCACTACTGATGCTTTATACAAAGCAGTGGGCAGAATTTGATTCAAAATATACAGCACTTTCTGAAGCTTTAAAAAAATACATATGAAAGAGATAGTGTAAACTGTTCCTTCAAAATGCTTAGATTGCTGTAAGTGAAATACCGTTAATAACAATAATAAAAAAAGTATGTTTGTGCAATGAGCATCATAAAATACTGTTTTTGCTTTCATTCAATAAATGACACACTGAAGCACCTAGAATTGTCTGAGGTCATATTTACTTTAATGCAAAAAAAAAATTATCTTTAAAAAATATTTTGGAGCTCTATTGTCTTTGGACATCCATATTCATCTAAACCTATCTTAATTGCACTGGATTCATTCAGAACCCCTGCCAACTATTCCTCAGAGAAAGGAAACTGTCTTCTTCAAGAGATATCAGAAAAAAACAGAAAAGTCACTAATAAGGTTAAAAAAGAGAGAGAGAGAGAAAGAGTTAGACTGAAAGCAAGCTTGAAATAAATCTCATACATACCAGAAGTTCTGAAGAAACAATCCTAAGAAACAATCCTCAAAATTATTTTCTTAATGTGTTCTGCAAACTAGAAAGGTGGTCTCAGAAAGCTCTGTGTTTTAAGAACCTTTGAATATTATATTTTAATGATGATAAGTTTTATCTTCTTTGTTTTACTTTTTCTACTTGACCCTAATCAAGAATAGCAAAATTGCAACTGTTTATTCAAAATCTCCAAGCAGTTAAAGGATGAATTATATTTCCATTAATTTTAACGTACTTATGTTCCAGAACAGGAATTATAACAAGATATATAATTTTTAAAATTCTTTTTCTTTTGGCTTTCAGCTGAACACTGTGATGGAGACAAAACTGCTCTGAATGGTAGAAAGATCTTGTTGCCTAAGTCTCCCAGCATGCAAAGAGAGGACAGTATTAAAATTCTAAAACCCCCAAATGTCAGAAGTTTATTGTCAAAGTGGAAAGGGAAAAAGGAGCTGCTATTAACTCCAAAATACTAGCTATAAATGCAGAAGAATGCTCACACAATTTTTATAAAATGGAGAAAAAGTGAAAGACACATCTGAAGCTGGAGTATTCTACAAAGCATAAAAGCATATAGAAAAAGAAAATTCAGCCCAACAGTACGGCACTGAAAACATACAGAAGGGAAATATAAATTAGAGAATAAAAACATAATTAAATATAGAATATTATATATATACATAATCTCAGTGTATTTATTCAGAAAATGTAGATGGGTTGCTTCATCAACAGAATGCAGAGGAAATCATAAACGGCAGACAGTGCATACCCCCTCCAGTTCTGGCAACAGATCAACATATATGATAGTGAGGTGCTGTTATTATTGCCAAATGCAGGCCTTTTTGAGAAAGAGGAGAACTGGGCAAGATGTATTTCAAGGTCGCAGAAGAGAGAATCTTCTCTGTCTTCATCCAGCAAGAAACCAAATATAATAAAAGTGTGCTTCAAAAATGCAGACTGGTCAACATATTGTTCACGTGCTAAGAACCAGGCTGGTGTACTAGTGAGCAATTGACTGAAATTTCTGTTACTCATTTCTATGAATGAATGAATGAGTGAATGAATGAATGAATAACACCAAGAAAAACAGAAAAAGTAATTCAGAGGTGGGGCAGTAATGGGGCAATGGAGGAAGCAAATAAAATAACTACTTGACATTGCTGTGCATCTGAGGGAAGGAGTGATGTTTATAAATCTTGGTATTGGCAATTCTGCAAAAGAAAGTTAACTCCCTTAAAACAATAATAGTGCATATTTCATGTTGATAATTTCTGTGGAGTTGTTTTACTCTGAATAAGAGTCATAAAGGAGGGAAGAAACAAACAGCCCCCTTCTTGGGTAGCCCACCAAAGAGTGATCTAATGAAGAGTAAAAATGATGACATAAAAAATATAAGCAATGTAAAATCTTATGCCAGAATCTACTGTCAACAAGAGCCAAAAAAAAACAAAAAAAGGAGGCAGGAAAGAATAAATAGGAAAATTCCATGTTTGTGTCATCACAGCTTCAGAAACCTCTTTTTCTGAACTACTGTCAACAATTCTAATAAACACTAGATCTGCTTAAAATGAGGGTGGGAGAAAAGAAACAACTGAAAATTGACATTTTAAATGTGATTTAGATTTTGTGCTTATGTATGTCGGAACTTAGAAACATTAAATAATATATATAAACATATAAAAGTAGAACAGTTTTAATTAAATTCTCACAATGAAGTAATGTTTTCTTCTTACTGAAACTGGCCTGATTACTATTCGTTAGTCCTTCTTTGGGATCAAATTGAACTCGCTGACAAAGAAAAGATAAAGGGTCCTTACTGCAATGCTGGTCTGCATTTTGGCTTCCTTATGAATAATCAAACAAGACAATATAAATTGCAGAGAGCAATCTAAATTTATCCAGTAGTTTCAAGCTAGTAAGCTGCCGTAAATATTTGTCTGCCGATGATATATGAGTAGGAATTGCAAAAAGAAAACCATATCCAAACAATTCATCTTATTCTCTACCACAGCATTTTTAATGCACAGTTTTGATATAAATCTGATTTTTAAAAACATTTAAAATCAAAATTAATCACTATAGTCTTTGCACTGTTTTTTTTGTTTGTTTGTTTCTTTTTTTTTTTTTGGTCTTGGTATACCAAAGCACTAACTACCTTTCCATGGAATAAATTAATTAGACAGGACTGTGTTATGCAGCCACAGTCTATTATAATAAAAAACTGCATCCAAACTGTCTTTACATTATTTTGGAAATGTCTTATACTAATGTATCCAATAACTGCAATATTGTGAATGAGGAAAACAAAAGGTCAGTTGTTTTTTATTATTATGAAAAAACTCCTTAGCGATCATAAATTCTCATAATCTTACAGATTTCGATAAGTTAAAAGGGACAAATACAGAAGGTTTTTAGTAAAATATTTGGAACACCTTTTTTTTTTTCTATGAGCAATAATTAAAAGGCATTTTCAGAACAGACTGAACAGATAGAATAGCCAGTATAATATAATTCACATGAAATTTAATGTATTTGCTAAAATATGATTTTTTGCTCTGTGATTCAACAGAACCACTTCCACTAGTGTTTCATCACACAGGGGATTATGTTGTGCCACATTAAATCCTATGTAAATACTAATTCCATAAATAGTTCTATTAGCTTTCTGAAATGTAGATATTACCCTACAGTTAATAAAAATGTGAACTCAAATCACTTTATTGTTTTATTCCAGAAAGAACATTATATACGTAGACGGCATTGTATGGGCTTTGCTTCTCCCAGGATTTTAACTGCTAATACAGCTCAACAATACATGTCCCTGTGTAACATTTATATAGTCAGTACCTGACCAAAATAATTTGCTGTATTAGTAGTTACAGAAATATGTGCACAGTTCACATCAACTGTCAAAGTTTATTTTACAGAAAAGAAGTGAGTGACAATTAAAGACTTGCTAGGTTAACCTTCTGAACATTTATCTTTTTTTTTTTTTTTGGTGGCTTTCAGACAGAAAGGGAAAGACTAACAAGAGAACTGAAAACCCTAGAATATCATTGGTTTATAAGACATACAACCTTGGACAGAGTGAAATCAGTAAAATGTACTATTTTACTGATTTACTATTTTACTGATTTCACTCTATCCAAGGTTGTATGTGAAGCTCTCCAATCTGCAAGTATTTCACTAAGAAAAAAAAAAATAGTATCTTTGGTTTATCAGTACCTCATTCCACAAAAAATGCCAACAGTGCCATATTTGAAAGAAAATGCTAGGCAATACAAATGCAATGAGATTAGCCTGTAACTATGCCTTTTTAAATGAATCTTTATTTTACATTTAAATAATTTCCTTGTATTATGAAGGGGGTTTAAACTTCCATTGCTGATGTGGAAACAGGATATTCAGCACCATCAGGTCAAGGGATCTACTACAAGGCCCATAGTTCTAGTGTTTTTGAAGAACAATTCTGAGTATTCCATGACTAAAATCAAACCGTTCACCAGAAACTCAAAGAGAGACAAAGTATTCATTGTAATCCTAGTTTTGTTTTAGATAGGTAGTGGGAGATATTCAGAATCCTATGTTGTGGCATATTTGCTTCTTAATTTTAGTATTTAATAAGATTGTTATTAAGATTTCAGTCAATACAATTGCTACTATAATTCTGAATAATTCTGTAAGAATTAGTAAACAATAACCATATTAGGAAATGTTCCAAGGCTTCCAAAGCACTTCTGTGTCCCTTTCAGTCAATAAACATATAAAAAAAAGTCTGTCACTAAAGCAAAGTACAGATCATAATTGTCCTCTTCCTAAAAGGAAATGAGCCATAGGACTGATTAGTTCACTCTTTTGCATTGCTCTAACAAGACAGAAGATAGATGGTTCAGATGAATGATGAGTCTGACAACAGTCTTTTTCTTGACATAGAATGGAATTTCCAAGATTGAGTGAGGCATTTAAATGCCATTCAGAAAACAGAGTTGAAAGAGAGAGTATTTCAGAGCACAGAAATGACGTTGAATCTATTCAAAATAAATATAGTATAATCTTAGTAAGGTTATAAAGAAATCTTACTATTAGAATCCTATCCTATTGTGTGGTGGGGTGCCACACCGGCTGCAGACTGGAGGGCCTTGTGGGCGGTCCCGGCTCTGGACCCAGATGTGGGGCTCAGCTTGTTCCCGGACCAAATGATGTGCTGCTCCAAGCCTCTCTTTTGTCAGCGGCCAGTGGTCCACCCACACCGGCTCATCCGTTAACCAGAGGAGTGGTCGGGATGGAGGCGGTTTTTCAATGGCCGCTGAGAAAAAGCCGCAGTTCCTGTGGACAGGATGATTCCCATCTGGGCCATCACATCCCTTCCCAGCAGTCCCACAAGCCCTGATGGCAGGGGGCAGACATACACATGGGTAGAGGTGACCGACTCGTCCATGATGATCTGAACGGGATTTACCGAGATCTTTGCCGCGGCCATACCACCCAAACCGGTGATATCACCTGCAGCCGACCTCAGGGATCAGTGTCCGGGCCACAAATCCCAGCTGATCATCATGATGTCAGTGTTCGTATCCATGAGCAGGTCGACAGGACGCCGCTCCCCGCTGTGAGATAATACAACCCTCAGGGTTGGGCGGGCCTTCAAGTGCAGGGAAAGGCAAGCTACTGGCCCCATGACCCAAAACCTTGGTCACCCCACATCCTGACCACAGGCTCGCCTAGAGACATTGTTCTCAAAAGATTGGTCAGTGGAACAAGCTGAGCCAGGCGACTCCCAGTTGGGACCACAATAGGTGGTTGGAGGGTATATACAACAATTTTGACCTCCCCAGTGAAGTCGGCATCGATTAACCCTGGCAAGACCACAAGTCCTTTTAATCCCGCTGAAGATTGGCCCAATAGCTGCGCCCCAAAGCTGTCATTCGGCTTATGCCAGCCCGTGGGCACCGCCTGAGGCCAGGAGTCGACCAGCGTAATATCTACAGATGTTTACAGATCGACTCCGAGGCTCCCGAAAGTTGCGGGAGTGGCCCATCTGCAGTGGTGGGAGTCATTTTTGTCCCGTCGGGACTCCCTGTCGCGCTGGCTGCCCCGTTTCCCAACCTGGAACATACATCACTAACATGGGTTTTACTGTGACAAATGTAACATTGCAGTGAAAGCGATGGACATGGCTTTCGCACATGGCCCAGGCCACCGCAACAATAACATTTCAGCCTAAAACCTTGGCCTGATGGTTCCTTAGTAACCTCTGCGGGAGACCTAGCCATTGCAGCAATGGCCGTCGATAGCTGCTGTAACACTTCAGTCAAGGGCTCATTCTGCTCCTTGACTGCTACGCCAACTGCCTCTGCAAGGAACACACCTTGCTGACGCGAATTGGCACGAGCCACTCGCTCTAGCATGTCAGCTATGGAAGCCTCTCTAGGTAATGTACTGAGTAGCAGCCTGGTTTTCTGGCTTGCATTCTCAAATGCCAATGTCTTTAGGAGGCTCTCTCTCATATCGATTGAAATATCAGAGTCAGCCTCCAGAGCCCTCACGAGCCGATTAATAAACTCATCATAGGACTCCCGTTCTCTCTGTTTGATACTAGTCCAGTTAGGTCCTTTCTTCTCCATAGGGATTCGGAGAAGTGCCTTGTGAGCAGTCTCCGCTAAAGCCCTATGGAAATCTGCAGGCAACTGCAGCTGCATCGGAGTAGCTGCATATTGCTCTTGTCCCATTAACATATCTAATTGTACCCCATTCAGTACATCAGTGGGAGCTCTGGGGGTGTTCACCACTCTCCTACACTCCTCCTCCCAGAGCTTTTCCCACTGCATGTACTGAGCGGGAGTACATATTACCTTAGCCAGTGCCACGCAGTCGTTAGAGCTGAGAAGTTCCGAAATGAAAACGTAGTTCAGAATTTGTCACGTGGGCTCACTATGCAAGCCATACTGGGTAACAGTGGATCTCAATTGATTGAACAATTTCCAATCAAAAGGCTTATGCACCGCGAGCACCTGCCCCTGGGCATCAGCCGCTTGAACGACTGGAAAGGCACAGTGCATTTCCAGTGCTCGAGTAGCTGCCCAGTCCTCCTCTAGCAGTGCGTTGCGGGCAATTTGAGACCAACTATTACCTTTTACGCTTAAATCACCTGATCGCGATGGTAACCTTCTGTCCAATTCACCCCCCATAACCTTTCCTGACTCAAGCACCCCTTTCTGGGTTACATAGCCGTCAGACAATGACGGTAACGGCGCAGGCGGTGATTGGGGGTAGCTGGTTGGCAGGTAGCAAGGCGGGGGTGAGTCCCATGATGGTGATTGGGCTCGGGGTGGAGCTCAAAATGGCGGTGCTCCCTGAGATGGCGGTTGGTCCCGATTCTGCTGCCGGTGATCAAGTCCGTTGTCAACTGCGGAGTCGGCCGTCCTTCAGAGCTCGGATGGTGCTGCAGGTTGGGGCGGATTCGGGTGCGGGGCTGCCAATGGGCAGGATACTCCGGTGGCTTGCGCCTCCATATCTGTATCCCTCAGGACCAGCACCTGCACTCCAGCCGCCGAAGGGACAGGGCTGAAGATCCGTGACGATCCTCCCTTCCCGTTCTCCTCGTCCAGGAGCTGCTGAATAGCCATCGCCATTTTCTTCTCCATCTTAAACTTTTCCAGGTGGTTTATTACCTCCTGCCAGGTAGGCCCCAATTTTTTGGCCTCCTTACTGCCGTCAATTGTTTGCTGCCACAGCTCTTCCCCAATTTTTCGCCATTCCGCGATGCTAAAAATCAGGGAAGGCTGTGGAAAGTGTCCCACACCTTTCACTCACTTTATCAGGCCTTTTACTTTCTTCGCAGGCAGGGCGGCTTCTTGTGATACAAAAAATTCTATAAAAAGCTCCTGTGCCGCTTCGCTCTCCATTATGGATAAAAGCGGTGTGCCGAAACAAATAGCAGCTGCCCTTATAGCAGCTTGTTGGCTAAATTTTTTGCTATCTCTCAGATATTCGCACAGTTATACTGCACCTACTCCAGGGTTTCTAAAACCCTTTCGGTGCCAAACCGGAGTTGTCAGCTTTCTCTGGTGACAGCACCCAGAGGCCCAGATTCTGCACTATAACCCGCGCCGTGCCTCGATTTGTGGTGCTGTTCCGCCCTCCCCCAATACACTTACCCACACCTTTAAATTTACAAGTGGTAAGTACACTCACCAAACCCAGGACAAACTACAATATTTACAAGTGTCCCAATATTAACATGTGGTGAGTGTCTCCCGCTCACTCTGACGATCCAGAATGCGTGGACTTCCGTCAGATCTATTGCGCCTCTGATAGCAGTTCGGCTGACCGGAACTGCTCTACCTCGGGGTTCAGGCAGCCCCACAGGCTACTTCAAAGCACTGGCGGTGCAGGTAGCGCTGCTAGCACTCTTCTTTATCCTGCTCTGGGTCCCTCGATGTTTTCAGGACCGCTGCCTAATCCTCAGGACCGTTGCCGGTCCTCAGGACTGTCTCCGGTCCTTGGGACTGATGTAGATCCCTGGTCACGACGTCCCTGGTCACACTAGTATCATGTCAGGGTCACCAGATGTGGCGGGGGGCCACACAGGCTACAGACCAGAGGGCCTCGTGGGGGGGCCCGGCTCTGGACCCCGATGTGGGGTCGCAGGGGGAGCAAAGGCGGCAGATCTCCCGCTCAGGGTTCCCAGACCCGGTGGATTGGCTCCAAAGCCTGTGGCAGGCACCCAAAGAAAAGGGGGAACTGGCCTTAACTGCAGAAAGATGACTCGATACGAGTTACAAACGGCAGCCATTTATTAAGGGAAATACACACACTTACATAGCAGCAACGAGGGGAGGGAAAGTACAGGATTGGATGGGCAGCGGCCTGCCATTGCTGGTGCTCGGTCAGTGGGCAGGCTCAGCGGCAGGGCAGATCGCTCCAGCCCCCACCTTTGGGCTTCTGGAATGCTCCTTCTGATGTTGTGAGCCTGTGCCAAGGGTGAGGTCACCCGCAGGTCAGGGGTACCCCCCTGTACAAGCCCACATACTATATATATATATATTCTACATATATCTTTACCAACCCATCCTATACCTGATGTCCTACCTTCCTACACTATTGTTTTGTGATAAATGCTTAGAAGGACATAGTTTGGCTATAACTTATTAAATATAATGTGTGTAATATTAAATCTTGAAAATATATGCTTGATTTGTTCTTGATCATACTATGACATAATCCTTAATCCTACAGACTCCTGTAAAAACAGACAGTATAATGTCTCACACTGAATCCTCAGTTTAAAAAGGAAAAAAGGTCTGATAAATAGAAAATGAAAAAAAAAATCTGAAAATGAGTGAATTGGAGACATCCCAAGATTTTATTCCACACTGGATTATTGTAACTATTATTACTATTGTTATTACTATTAAAACTCACAAGACATCAAGTCCAGAGAGAAGAAAAGAATATGGGAAAATCCTTACTAGAAGAAGAAAAAAGTTCACTGATACAACAAATTTGTTGTTTGGACCAGCAATTAAAATAAGTTTTATGAGGTAAGGATAACTGTTCTCCTTTTTACTCTATTTGCTCTATATTACTATTTGCTCTACATTACTCTGTATTTTTGCTCTATTTGCAGGGAAATACACACCTTCAAAAATGATTTAGATTTTAGTTTAATCTCCATCGCTCTGTCTTGACAACTGACTGACAGAGCAATTAAGCTCTTAACTAAGTGCAGGGTCTTAAAATTAGGTGAAATCAATCAAGTACATGTGAGCAGAAATATATTTTGGAGGAAATACAGGTTTAGTTATCATCTGAATCACTTTGGGATAAAACATAGGGTAATGTAAGATAGAAGTATACCTACAATTTTAAAATCAAATGTCAATGTGGGAGTGGTTACACATCTGGACAGAGCATGTGACAGAACAAATACATATTCACACACACACATATATGTATTCACACACACAAATTATCTATCTAAAATATACATATATATAACATACATATATATATATATGCATACATAGCATACATACATATAGGGTACAGAGTAACGCTTCTGTGAGAAATCAAATCTCCCATGTTGTTTGCTGTCCAGTGATGGCAGGAGTCTCCATTGCAATGGTCATTGCCTATCAGTGACATTTTCAGATGACTGGGAAAAACTCAAAATATTTTCATGCTCAGTTTTTGGAATCTATTTGGCCATGGCCTTCAGGCCCACCTTGACACATGACTAATCCATCTCTATTGACACACCTTAACTACACACAAACTATTTCTTAAATATTTTAATTGCATACAATAATCCTACATGTTAATTCTTGCAAGAACAGTTTCTATTGATTACTCACAGTTGTCTTATCTATGCACAGTTCAATCATTTCTGTGGCAGACATAACCTAGAAAAGTCTTTAGGACACTCCACCCAGGAAGTTAATCAACACATTTAGGCATGCAAATTGGACTAGACATGGCAGGAGCTGCCTTAGGGGAATTCCTGAACCATCCAACATTCCCACCTGGAGATCTTCATTAATCAGCCAAATATTTAATTGTGAAGGTATAGTCAATGACCTAATTTCATGTTGGTCTGCTGCCTCAAACAAGTCTATGCAGATGACTTCTTTATTTTTCCTGGACCACCCATGCTAGTAATGACTTAAGTGTATGAGTTGCTCAAACAGACACAGACCTGAAACCCAGCTACACTGCAATTATAATTAAAGGAGAAATTTGATTTTCATGCTTATAATTCACTTATCATTTAAATATCTTAGTTCTAATGTTTATACCTCACTGTCACTGTAGTGTTGAATCTTGTTTGCAGTGTTACAATCCTATTCAGTTAATGTTCCTAATAAAAGATGATTAGGCAAAAAGAAAGAAAAAAAGTATTGTATTAATTGAAAACTTTTCCTTATGAAATTTATTTTATATAAAGCAGTGAATGTATACATGTATAAACACATATATTATATCAGTCACAAGATATGTCACAAAATATGCTACTCAAAAGCGCATTTACTGTATTATGTAAAGGTGGTTCTTTAATTCCCCGATTAAACAGGACAAGTTTAATCGACTTTTGCATTTGTAGAAACATACTGCAGACAGATAGAATTTCCTTTGCTTCCTGTACTCCTTTATTCATTTAATAAACAGACGTTTCTTAAAGTCATTTAAAGTCATTGTATTGCAATCAAAAAAAAAACCCTTCTACAAGTGTGGATAATTATTTATTTGATGTAGATTTATCAGGAATAATGTATTACTTGTCACTAATTATTAAATACATATATAAGAATGTATGTATATTTTTATTATATGTTCCTGTGGCACACTGAAGATTGTTTGCGTGGAGGTTTCAGCTATGTACTTCAGAGAGGATATTCTTGAAATTAACTGTCCCACCTATACAGATTTTCCCATATTTATCCAGATTTTCACATTTGTTCCCAATGAAACAGATCTTTCCACTTTGCTTTTGTCTGTCTTCATAAAAGATTTTTTGTGTTTCTGTTAAGACTTAAAATAAGTGAATAGAAATACAGGAAAATGATATTTTGAGTCACTAAGTCAGTTCCATGCTCTTGGAAACAATCACAGTATATAACTCTTTTCATAACTTACCAAACTTTGTTTTGCATACAGTTAGCATCTTTTTCTTTGCCCTTACTGTGCTGAGAGGAAGTCTGCTATAGAATATCACTTTATGATGGATGAAAAACTTCATTTCTAGTCTGAGTGCATTCATGGATAGTTTATATCCATTTTCTCTTGTATCAAGATTATTTTTATTTTGGATAATTGTTTTCCATCATTTGTGCCTAGTGTCTGATGATATAGAATGCAGTTATATCTCATACACAGTTCAAGATCTATTAGTCTCTCATTTCATTATTCTAGCAACCCTTGCGTATCTCTATTCTAATTTAAATTCACTTTTCTTGAATTGAACTACCAGAAGCATATGCTGCATTATAGATAATGTCACATGAGTGACCTTTTAAATATTGGCTCTTCTGCATTATGCATAGTTATTCATTTTAACATATATCTTTAGTTCCGTCCTGGGAACTAAATAATAATATGGAATAATAATTCTAACTCTCATTTTACTATAAAGCAACTGTTAATTTTAAATATTCTAATCAATGTTTGTATGTGAGAAGCCTTGGTACTGATGACTTTGGCAGTTTCTTGTCTGCTTGATGCTGTAAGGATCATTTTGCTGTTTATTGTGACTTGGTATTCTGCTAACAAAAAGTACATTTTCATGTGTTAAAGTAGTATTTAACTTGCATGTAGAGAAAGGATCAGGAAAGCATAGCAATCCAAATGAATAAACACCTTACAGAGGACGCTCTGAAGCCTAACTGTTAAACTGTTAAAATTGCTCATCTTAAGACAAGGCTTTGATATCATGAGACATAGAAAAGACATATTAAGAGACTTTATTTGATTCCACATTCTTCCTTACAGCTCCTATAATCGGTCATAAAATCATGACAAGGTGAGAAGACTTCCAAGAGTAGTTCTTCTGACTCTTAGAGGCAAAATGACAGTGATGCAGCAATGCTTTTCCCACTTTATATCCTATAGGGAAGAGAAACAGTGATGAAGTGAATCTACCCTTCCCACTCAGTGAAGGAAGTCTGGAATGTAGCTCTGCTCTAGGACCTGCAGTATTTATGCATTTACCTCGTAGCAATCACCATTCTGTAATATTTCTTTTTCCATCGCTGGTGTGCTGATAGGAGGGTAGCAAAGCCAGTTGCCTCAACATCTGTCCAGTTTTTCTCCTTTTCCTCAGACTTTCCCTTGAAAAAAACACTTTTTTTTTCTTCTCGTCCTCTCAAATCCATAAGTTTTATCATCCCTACCATCCCGGTAAAGAAGATCCTCTGTTCACTGCCTCAGGCACTTTACAGTTACAATATTGTGGTCTAGCAACAAGAATGTGCTCATACTTGCAAGTTACCTTGGAATATTTTGCTTCACTCCTTATACAGGTACTTCTTTGCTACACTCCTTATACTCCTTATAAAGGTTTTGGTTATTTGTTGGTTTGCTTATGTATTTATTTAATGTGATTTAATATGCTTTGACAGTGGAATAACCAAGTATTTTTACCAAATGACTTGCAGAAACAGGACAAGAGGCAATGGACACAAACTAAAGCACAGGAAGTTCTGCCCGAACACGAGGGAAAACTTACTTAACAAGCACTGGCACAGACTGTCTGGATACGTAGTTAAGTTTTCCTCTCTGAAGATATTCAAAACTTGCCTGGACATGATCCTGAGCAACATGCTCTAGGTGACCCTGCTTGAGCAGTGGAGTCGAACTAGATGATCTCCAGGGTTTCATTCAAACCTCAACCATTCTACGATTCTGTGATCGGTCATTTTTTTAGAAATCTATCTAAATAATAGTTTATATATTATATTACTTCTGCTCTCCCATCATATTCTGCTATTCACCCTTTACTTTGGAAGTATCTAGAGAACAACAAACTGAATAAAACAGTAATATAATTCAATTTTATGCAAAATTTGTTTATTACTTAAGAAACTGTCTTATGTGAAGTTTTTAGAGAAAAAGATGAATGAATAAGAATTTGCTATATTTTTTTCTCATCCATTCAATTTCTTTTGACATGTTGCTGCCCTACAAGATTTTAGAGGCAACTGCTCTCTACTAGAATGAGATTTATGTAGTAACTAACATGAGAAGCCTCCTTCAGGCTAATGTCCTTTGTTCTTTTTCTTAAAAATTTTTTTTGCCCTCTTCTGTTTCAAAGGAGATTGTAGACTAGTCTCTGGATGGTTATTTACTTGCTACAAAATCAGACCTCCAGGCATAAGGTATGCCTCTACTAAATGTGCTTACAGATCTTAAAAATAGCAAATTTATGTATTCATTTATATATACAAATACACAAATACTTATATATTTAAGTTGTACTAAATTAATAACAGTGAGGTTTGACAAGTTTTAGTAAAGGATATAGACATGTACTCTACCATTTACCAATAAATCACATGACTTGTTTTTCCAATGCCAATGTTTTTATGTTTTGGTTTGAGTCTCAATGAAAAGTACATGTCATGGATGACATAGGTGTATATATCACCATTTGATCTTTAACCCAGTTGCTTGATAATTCTGCATTTATTATTTATTTATGAAATAATAGCAGTCAGAATTGTCTTCACATTTTCTTAGTTCACTTTTTAATGAACTGAACCCATTGTTCTAACTGATGAGCTACTGTGCCTTGAATTTTCTTTCATTTTAATTTGACTTCGAGATAATGAAACCTTTTCACTGAAAAGTCATGCCCATTAAACTTGCATGTATTTATTCAGCTGTTATCTTGCTGCTGTCTGCCAAAAAATATGGACAGTAATGAAAATAAATAATGTCCCAGATAAACTTTTTTTGTTTTGTTTTGTTTTTCTATTGGCCCACATAGAGGGAAAAAAATAAAACTTCAGTGAATAACTTATTTTCCACTTGACTTCCCAACATTTTTATTTATAGACTCGAGCTGGATGCTATTTAAGCGAATGATGCATTTTTACTTATCTAAATTGAAAACAATAACTGGGCTACAGTTTGCAGCATTAATATAGTTCACTGGGAACCTCTCAAAAGCATGAATACAAGGGAAAGTTATGTTCAACGCCAACAGTGGATATAAATACAAATTTGGAAAAAAAAAGTATAAGAATTACTTATTACTAAAATCTGCATAAAGCTCAGCAGCCAGTTGCTAAAACATAGTTGCTTACTGAACTATCCATTAAATAATTTATCTGTTTGTAATTTTTTTAATGTTAGTGTGAGTCCTGCATCTCTCTAAAGTTAGTGCAATGAATGATTCAAGAAAAAAATCCATTGCAAAATTGTAGTACATGTTTCTGTTACGATTTCTACACAAATTGTATGTTTTTCTCTCAACCTGAGAGCACTTTCCATGTTATTAATATTGCCCTCAAATGCACTTGTAAAAATATATATTAAATATATATTAACTTTGCTGTCTGACAGAGCCAGACAGAGCCTGAAGAGAATACTGCTGGCATAAATACATGTAGGATATAGGGCATATTAAATAGGTACTTTTTCTTATTTGTATTTTTGAGCTTTTTTTTTAATCAATCATCTAGATTTTGGTAACAACATTGTAAGACAATGATGTGGTGTAACTTGACACTAAGACAAAACGGCCACTTTTTTTTTCCTTCAGATATACTAGATTTTTCACTATCTGTGGTTTGTTGAGTGGTCTCAGTGACTGGTCAGTCAGAATACAATGAAAGCAGGAGAAGGTATATGAAAGCACTACGTATTACTTCACCAGTTAGGTTTGTTTGACTCACTTTATTCTGAGGTAATCAGTAGAGACAAACTAGTAGACAAAGCAGACAAACAAAAAAAAACAGACAAAACCTTGCCAAATGGATTTTTTAAGCATCTCTTATATATTATACTTTTCATTTTTAATAGGTTTGTGATTTAATTTGTTATCCTAGGTTTGAATTCTAAAGACAAAACTGAGATACATAAAAAAGTGATTATATTTTAGAAGACAGAATTCTGAATTGTGATTAATTTATCAATAGGTTGTTAATTTACTTTCATTAAAGTGAACCTCATCTTCATAGCTATTGACTTTTATGCCTGATATCCTGACATAATGGTCTTGAACAGTATGTGTTCATTAGGAAATTTTCACTGTGGTAATTATATGGGTCTGCAAGCTTGATGAAATATACTTTGAAAACTTTGTTAAATTACCTGTAAATTACATCAATAATCTGTTCTATTCTTTCTCATAGTAATGAGTCTCATATCAGCCCGTACCAAAAGCATTTGATATGCTTCAGTAGATTCAAGGACCTAATCTAGCTCAATTGATCTAACTAACCTAGCTCAATGGACTAGATGTCTAACTGAGAACTTCAGAGACCTGAGCTTTGTTACTGTGATTTTTTTGCAGGAGATTGTGAGCTCAAATGCTCAGGATTCAGGTTTTAATCTAACATTCAAATACTTTGCTTCTAAAACAAACATGCTGTACAGATGACTAAACTGGATTCCATGTACAGAGGTAAGGAAGAGTTAGATACTTATACAAAGAAAACTAAGCAAAGAAGGTCTATAGAAGACAATAAGAAGTGATAATAAGGAGAGAATACTTAAATGTCCAAGGTTCATCTCATGAGGTATTGTCTTCTGAGCTGAAGAGAAACACATATAACAAACCAAGATCAAAATTTAGGAGTATTATTTAGAAATTACTGTTTGTTCATTAATAAATAAATAAATAATCAAAAAAAAGGTAAAGCAAAGCAAGATATTATTTAAAAATAACTAGAGGATTAGCATTTTAAGATAAATCAGCTATTCAGAACCCACTATTCAATTACAAATGTTATTCTTAGGTAGAGAAAATACTGAAGTCTATGACCTGTTCTATGAAAGTAGACTTTAAATGATACCACTAACCTGCTTATAGGGTGTTTTCTGATATGGTATTCTTCTTGAAAATAAACTAAGACTAACTGTACAAACGAAAAGAGAAAATAAACAGATCTTGAGGATGTCTTGGAATTTTCCATACTTCCATTTCAAATCTCAGGCCATGATGCAACTCTTTGTGCAAACTGAGGCATGTGAGAAATACCCAATTATCATAAATATATGCGAGTTGATTTGATTGATCAAGCAATAAAAAGGGGTTCTAAAAAGATACGAAGTCCTGTTCATGGCATAGTATGTACACCAGAACAAATTTTCCTTTTATTGCTATCTATGAGAAGTAATTATGTACATTCTGAATCGGTAATTGGAGATATTTCTTAATAGCAAACAGCTATTCTTAACTGCTATCAAATTATGTGCTTCTTTACTGTTTTAAAGTTTCACTAATAATTAGCGCATTAGTTATTATTTCTAAAGTATGTGAAAGCATCTTTCTGTACAGCATCCATTTTGCAGAGATGATATGAAATTTGTTTGTGAAGTTCTGATTGTTAGAAATGTATAAAAGATCGCATCTTCACATCTTCAGTAAAGCAATATCAACCCTTTCCAATTCCACCTCCTACAAGCCCACAGAATAGACTTGGTGAAGATGTAAATAATATTTTAACACTAGATACAAATAAGTTTTCTGTATTTTTCATGCTGAAGTTTCACAACAGGTGCTCCATCAGAATGTAATTCATCTGCCTTCAGACCTACCTAGACATAATTCATTTTCCCTATAGCATCTTTACTCTCCTGCACTAGATAATCTCATAAATATGTGCACATTTTTCTAAAAGTTCCCCTGTTTTATGAAGTATTACTCTGTCGAACTCAACTCTAAGATTAATTGAGCAACTCGTATGTAAAATATTGATTTAATGCTAAAATTATGCATAACGGTCAAGATAGTGTTTTCTGTATAGTCACTGTTGATGCTACTACACTAAACATCTTTCTTTCCTCAAAATTTATTAAACAGCTTGCTCCAATAGATATTCATGAAACCTTAATAAGTTTCAAAAAGCAGCTGTAGAATTTTTCAGTGCTCTGTCAAAGTGTAATTATTTTTTTAAACTTCCTATATACATTTGTAGCATCTACATATATACAAGTTTGAACTTGCAACAGATGCTAATTAAACAAAAAAGTCTGAAGTGGCACTCACAGAGTTGTTGGCTGGTTTTCATTCCTGTTTGTTTACAGTCAGAATCAGCTATATTTATGTCACTCCTGATATTATTAATTAGTAATAGGTTCTACTACTAATAGAGTCCACAATCTCCATAGATTAAATGAATTGTAGTTCTTCACTATCTTTATTATTATTACTTCTTTTTCTCTTCTAAGGTGTGACTTAAACATTTGTGGGTCACTTTACTCCTGTTTTTCTTATACTAGACACAAATTTAGTGAAAAGTTTATTTCTGCTTCATAATTCAGCTTTTCCATTAATGGTAAATTTATATCTTCTCTTTATCCTATTCTCTTCTGTAAAATTATTAATTCCAGTTCCTGCAATCTCCATCATCATCTCCTTTTTTTTTTGTGATTGCTAGACATCTGATCATTCTCTTTTCTCTTTCTTCAGGTAATCCACACCATTTCTGAGCAAGGTGCACTCCAATTGAGATCTTATAGCAGAGAAAGTTTCTCACTCATCTCCCCAGAAAAATTCCCAGAGAAATTCAATAGCATTGAAAAATTGCTAGCAATGTGAAAACTATCAAGTGTCCTATGCTAGATGTCTCCAACTGACCTAAAAGTTATGGTTCCTTACATCTTTAGTATGGCAATAGAAAATTTTAGTGAAACAAGATACTTTATGTCTAGGCTAAAATTTCGATTATTTGGATGATTATTATATTTCCATATCACAGTTCAGATGGATTTTTTTTTTTTTAATTTCTGAATAAAGTTCAGGCAGGTAGTGTTAATTGCATATACAGATAAAAGTGCATTATCATTTAAATATAAAATTTGTAAATTTATGTGGTACTGCAAATTTTGCACATCTCACTTTTTGAAAATAGACAAATAAACATCATTTCTACCTCTACACAATTAATATTTGGTGTTATATATGCAAACCTTAATGAAACAATGTAATATGCATTTGGGAAATGGAGAAGCAGCATAGGAGAATAGCTAATAAATTGTTTTATACGGTGAGTGTGACAATATACATGCAGTGTATACTTATCTGGTAGAAGCAGGCTGAAGCTGCTATTGAAATTTCAGTCCGTCAGGGAATATGTGGTGTGTGGATATAAGAATTGTTATAAAGCATAAGTACCATAAGAACTATCTCATAATTTGTTAGTTTCTTGGATTTAAATTACAAAAAAAGGAATGCCACTTTTACAAACCATAATCCCCTTCAAATATGATTTTTCTTCATTTTCTAGCTCAGTTTGATCCCCATGCAACTTGGTCAACAACAACTTCTGTGTAACATATGTGTCATTTCAGAACATTTTGTTCTAAAGCTTGCTTTTATGGCCCAAACTGTTTCTCATTGGTCATTGTTATCAGTGTAATGTTCATAGAGCATAACAGATACTATTCTATGGAGGAAGAGGGAAGGTTGTGTGGGAGCCAATTCCCTAATTATTTTTCAGAAGGCTTTGGAACGGAATATCACTTATTTAGATCTGCACAGTAAATACATAAACAAAATCACAGTAGTATTAAAAAAAAAAAAAGCTTTAAACCATTCATATGTCTAATTCCTGTGAGAAGAAAAATAATTTAACTTTAGCTATATTGCTATACAGAGTAATTTTCTTGCTGTACATTTGCCAATATAAATCTCAGCAAGTCATTAACTACTTCTTAATACAGATGCAAAGTATCACTCACTTCACATTTTTTACCTAAATGCAGTATATGGTGCTCAACCCAACATATATTCTATTTTTGTGGAAATTTCATTATCTTCATACCAAGGCAATAGCAAGGCTTGTTTTGCATTACTTGTTTTGTAGCAGTGATGGATTGCGTGTTCCTGTACCAGTAAGACTGTGAAATTAAAAAACATAGAATTACACATTTATAAGATACAGTAATGGTGCTAATTTATATAATGATTGCCTGATTACCTTGTGCTCAAGATGTTAATCTTGAGAAATAATCCTGAAACTAGACTAATGGTCTTCCATACATAAAATGAAGAAACAGTATCTTCCTTTAAGATTTAAAAACTAAAAAAAAAAAGTCAGGCCAAGTGAGGGATGATGCACATATTTCACTGTTGTTAAGGGAGGACTCAGGGTTGTATAGAATTATTTATTTTAATGCAGATAGTGAAGAAGAAATAAGTATTTCAAAATTTACCTAGTTGAAGGTATTTTTACAAATAAATTCTCACTCTCTAATGTCATTTAGATTGTCATGACATAATGAAATGTCATCGTCATGACATTTAGATGTCTTAGAACTCTGAAGTTATATTAAACAAATTGAAACTTGATAATCTCGGCAGGCATTCTCTATTTCAACCTAAGGTTCAAGGTGAAGTATAAAGGGTACAAACCACATGAAACAAGTATAAGGAAAAGCATTTCTTGTGATGTTTGGTTAAATGATATAAGTTACAGATGGGAGATTCTGAGTGCATTTATTGCCTCTGTTTCTTAATTAGTGGATCAAATACTCAAATGTTCTACTTAATCTGAGAGTAAGAAGATATCTCTAATTATTCTTGCCTATAATATACATCCTAGCCATCAGTTGCCTGTTGAAATGAATGCACAGAATATATCAATAGAGACAATTGAAAGGTGCCAAATAACATCTGGCACATAGATACATGCAAAAGAAAGCCTAAGAAATGTGATATACCATATGTGAAGCAAAGATACAGAGAGATAAGAGGTTTTGAATAAACTTGACTTTAAAAGTTAAAAGAAATTCACATGACCAGAAGAATGACATTGAAGGAAATCAGTGAAGGGTAAAGGTTAGCATATTCAAGCTTTGTATATCTAAATTGTCCATGTGCAGAACACATCTCTACCAGAACCAAGTAAAAATCCCAATAGCTTATATTTTATATTATCGTAAGCTTATTATGGGTCTTCAAGTTACTTATGATTAAAACTATAGGATATTTTTTTTTTTCTTCTAATGGAAAAAATCCTCTCCATGGATGCATCAAAATTAAATATAATATTTTTTCCAGATATTTCAGATCTGATAGCCTTTAAATAAATCCTTATTTGCTTGGTATAAATTTCTTTTCTTTTTAATTTCTATTTTTGAATATTTGTGCAAAGCACTTTTTTAAATTAAATATTTAAAATATTATTAAGTAAACAGACAATTTTAAAACACTATAGACTAAAATAAGGTGAAAACAAAAGAGAATATAAGCAAAAGTGTTATGGGATTTCAACATCTGATTAGTCTTCATTTCCTTCTCCTTTGCTATTGCACTGGGAATGCAGAACCACACATTCTTTTTAACTCTCTAACAACATATGTAAGAAGGAAATAATAAGAAACACTCCACAGGTTTTGATTTTAATTGAATTGTCTTTATTCATCAGTTTAAAACAATCATAGATCAAAACATTTGACATTTTTTCTAATAAATCTAAATGCTGTAGAAACCTGATAAACATTTCAATTTCTAGCTCATCTTCATGGGAAATTTCCCTAAGTATGCAAAATGTTAACTCATCTCAACATCTCCAAGTCTTATTCATTTATCCTGACATGAGCAGAACTGTGAAACTGTTGACTGTATTTTTGCTGAAGTTTGTTCCTTAGATTTCCTTCTGACTTACAAATTAGCCTGAATCTGAAATAGGTTGTCTTGCCTGTCAAATGGAGTGAAGCAGAATTAACATGCAATGGAGAAGAAGTGAGAGCTCTCATGAATAATATGCACAAAACTTACTTATAGATGCTGACAGTGACGCATGTACCTAGACATTAAATATGGTTTTGGATTGTTCTGTTTTTGCTATAAAATGTCTTTATTTATCGTCACAAAATAATTCCCACCCAAAAGAAAAAAATTCTTTTTCAAAGAAGCTTGGAAATCACTTATCTAGTTTGAATAGAATAAGTAGCTGAAAGAAGAAAACAACAGATTAAATACATATTCCAGAGAGGTTCTTTGGTATAGTTTTAATTTGAAATCAGTAGTCATTTTGGCAATACAGCAAAGTATTGCTGGAAGAAAATGGAAGATCTTTAACAAAAAATATCAAATGACTCCCTTGATAACAATTCATGTTTCTATTTGTTCATTAAGTCCTTGCTGCATTTAATAAAAATGAAAATAATTGAGGACTTTAATTAGTCTATACAAGCTCTCATTGTTAGATTTACTGTGCAGGTGACTCAGTAATGGAAAGGACCTTTCTGTAAGACCTTGCTTGGAATACCAGGTACAACCTTTCCCTTCTCATTTGAAACACCAAATTTTTTTCTTTCTGGAACTCAGAAACAATATTAAAAATTTTTAATTCTAATGAAGGGGAAATTAAAAGAAAAATGAGCATTACTTGTTAACTTAACAAAACTACTTTTTAACTGCTGTAGTATTTAACTCTTTATTTTACTGTCTTGCTCTTCCTATGAAAAGAGGAAAAGGTCCAATAGCAACTCTGTCCTGGGCCTTTTCTGATAGGAGGAAATCAGAGATTTAGTGAAAGAGTTAGTAGTCTTCTTGAATGCACTGTACCTTATTGGATCTATCTACTGAAAATGTTGCAATTCAGATCAGTTTCAAAGTTCCCTGAGAGTATTTTGCTGACTTAAATATCTCAGGAAAGTTCATGGACAGCTTCCTTGTTCTGTGCTAGTGAATGATGATACCTCACCTTTTAAAATCACTGTTTTCAATGCTGAATATTTCTTACAGAACCAGCTGCTAATGCAATAGAATCCTGCTTTTTCTTTTTTTTTTCTTTTTTTTTTTTCCATTTTTGCCAAAAAATAGCAAGGTATCTCACAGGAAAAGCTCATTCTTGGCACATTATACTAATCTTTAAAGAACATATATAACTATTTGGCAATACCTTTACAGCAATAAGCTTCAGTTGCAATGCAGCAGCGAATCGAGTCCAGTTTATGAGGAGTTATAGGGATGAAGGACATTATACTTAGGAAAAATGAGCTTGCTGATGGAGGAAGCTGGGCTGGTCCCACGGATGTCTCTGCCCACCCTCACAGCAGAGTGGTCTTCAGTGCAGCAAGGTAAATTGCTGAAAAGGGAGAGCACCCACCAGGCCCTGACATTCATTATTTCCTCAGTGCACACCATAGATGCAGTCATGTGTGGTCAATAATTCATAAACTGAATAGGCAATTTGTATCAGATGATCATTTCTTTTTAAGACATTAAGGAGTTCTCAGAAAGTCTCAGATTTATTTAGTTCAAATAGAAAAGTAATAAACATAATCACTGATACACCAGGAATAATTTTGAACTCATATTTCCATCAGTTCTCAAACATTTCTTAGGAAAAAGGGGACAGTAAGAAAATTGCCACTAGATACACTTCTGAAGCCGTTTAAAAAAAGTTTCCCCAAGATCAGCTAAAAATCGAAGTGGACTGATACCTACTGCATGTTCTTCTCTGCGATGCCACTGCTGGTGGTACTGTGTGAAGCTGGGTGCTTCCAGAGAGGCTGGAGTCAGAGCCAGGGCTGGCACTGCTGTAACATCACAGTGCAGTGACCAACAGACTCCAGATGGGCCAGAATGGGCCTATGGCTGCATGGGAGGAGTTGACTCAACTAGGTAAACGTGAAATTCTGGAAAAGGAGTTAACCTGAAAACTCACTGGGAAATTATGAGGCATCTCATTATCCTTAGGATTTTCAAGTGGGAACATTGTCCTGGAATTAAGAGAACGAAAAAAGGGAGAGACTGCTGTGGGTCTTGACATAGGCGCTTGAAAAGTGATGAAGTAGGGTCCAAAATTCTTTCTTCAATCAATAAATGCCCGTACAAATAAAAGTAGTTCAGTATGAAAATTATGAACATCTAAACTCTATGGTCCTCAATAGCTGCAGTTTATCATTGTTCCATGTAAATCACATGGGAGACCTTGGAGCTGGTTTTCTGCTATCTAAAGACTGTTGTGTATGATGAGATATATGTGTTAATCCTGAAAGAAAACTTCCTTTGCATATTTTCTATTAGAGAATGCCTAATCTGATGAAACCTGCCTGAGAATTATAATTAGCTTGAGGATATGGCTGAAGTTTTAGACAAAAGCAGCTTGATCGTATCAGGCATGAGGTGACTTCGTGGCCCAGGAAGAGAAAATGTTACGGGAGTTTATGAGCCACTGGTATTGAATGGAGTAGGTGGTGGGAGACAACAGACAGAAGAATGAATGTGACATATTGTAAATCCTTTCCAGTACTGTCTTATACATTTAATTAGATGCAGTAATCACTTTGTAGGTTAGATGCTTGCATCAGTATCTGGATGTTCCTTTATCAGTGCCAGGAAAGGAGAAATGTTAAAAAACTGGAATTTTATTTTTCTTTAAATTTATTGTTGTCTCCCATCCATGGTGTTCCAAATTTCACAGAGACCTTGGCAGTGCTGCATTATTTCCCCAGCAAAACTTAGTGGTTTTCTTTTCTCCTACTGAGACAAAGCAGAGGTCTGCCAATTTGTTAATGGCTCTCTTCACAGAATCAGGATTTTTTTAAAAGTGGAAATACAGTATCTATACAACTAAATATAAAGTATCATTACAGCTACCACTTTTCTTTCTTCCTTACCTTCTTCTTCCTTTGCTTAGAATGTTAAGAATTTTTAAGAGGTTTTATAGAAAATCTTTATTTTAGTAATTTCTAGTAATCAAAGAGCTTTTGTTTTCTATAATCGTCTTTACCAGCAACTTATACAAAGTTACACAAAATTATTAAAAAGCCCATGAAAAAGGGAGAGATAAGGTAAAAAGTAAAAATCAACTCCCATTCCATCTGACCTGTACTAGGAGCATCTTTATATTCTTTTATTTCAGACTCTCCAGGTAGCTTAAAACAACTGGCACTCATGTTTTGATTATCAACACCTTTGCTGCCATGAGCTCAATAAAGAGAATATTACAGAAACAGACTATATCCACAACTGTGCTGCATTTTACTATAGCAAATTCTTTTGTATGGAGGATGGAAGAAGCTTATGTACAGCTGAGAACTGAGTCCACTGGCATAAACATAGAAGATGACAGAGAAGAATCATGTTGAAAATGTCTGGTTTCCATTAAACTGAAAAACAAAAATCATTGGGTTATGTCTGTTGAGACTTCTAGTTTCTAAATATAGCTACAGCTAAATCAAATGTAACCACACCTTGAGCTTTACAAATTATTCTGTTTTCTAAAACATTAAATTTCAACACCTCAAGTACTGTTTTCCATTTATCTTCCCCTTCTTGAGCATTGCTTTCTGCTTTTCTTTCTTTTCCTTTCTCTCCCCCTTTCTCTCTTTTTAATGACACTGAAATAATGAAATATCAGCTTTAAGGAATAATATGTGTGACAAGCACTTTCCCCTATATCTTGATAAATGTTTTTTCTTTCTTGTCCCAACATCAATGAAAAGGTGTGTTTTTTGATTTGAGGAAATATTAAACTTTTATATTCCTTAGACCTATTTGTTTCTTCCAATTTGTGCACTGGGACTAGTTAGAAACAAACCAGTGCTTCACAAATCCATACAGCTTCTAAGGGTCCATTCTGATGGTGCTATTGTAAACTATACTATCGCATTGTAAACACTGACAGACTATAATGCCTTTTTGCCTAATATTCAATTTTTGATTATGATTAGAAATTCAAATGAGCTAAAGTGATTCCCTGTTTCAGTAGTTCCTCTCTGTTCTACTGAATCTCAGTCCCCTAAACTGGTTACAAATTTTTATTTAGCATGCCAGAAAGAAGCAGTGAACAGGTGTCATGGATTAAACCACAAAATGAAGAAAGAGAGGAGTTAATTAAAAATGAAGCAGGATGACACTCCTAGAGTGTTTTTGTTTTTCTTGTTCTTTTAGCAAAGAATATGGCTAAGCGCACAAGCTGCTTATCTAGTCAATAGCCTGATATCTTAAGAAGTTTAGGATCTTCTCAAAGAAACAAACTAATTACAAAAGGAAGATACCAATAAATTGTGACAGCAGAACTTACTGAGAGCTGTCAGTATTGTAATTGCATAGCAATAGTTCCTTAATTTGGTATGTTATTTAATTTTGACAAAGTGGTCTGTGTGTATAAACGTACAGATGTATACCCAAATATATAGAGAAGGAATGTGTCAAATGATTTATTCCATGCCATAACAGTGTGAAGTATAATCCAAATAAACTGCCATGATCAGGATAGCATGTTTGTTTGGCATAAGGAAGATGAAGACAGTGGTGGAAGAAAGAAATTAAAATGTAGAGCTTAGTATTGTTATCAAATTACAGAGAATTTAATTGAAAGGGGTATAGGATCATGAGAAAGGAAGAAAGACCTGCAGCACAAAACCAAGACAATTGATAAACTGGAAGTGAAAGTAATTTTGATGAGTTACAGTAGTAGTCATTGCTCTTAATTTCTTTCACTTTCTTACATTTAAAAAGAATACTTTCTTTATGTTTAGTGCCAAGCAGAGTTTATGTTGCAATAACTGGGAGAAGGAAAATATTATTCCATCTATTTTTGAAAAAAAAAAAGGCCAGAAAAATAGATGATTAAAGAAAAAAGGCAACACAGATCACAACTGTTTTAAAAAAATGGATTGTTCTTGAAATTTTATTGAATAAATTGGCATATCCTTGTAATCTTTTTATTTTCTTTACAATTAGTACAGCAAATGAGCTACAAATGGAACTGCATGCTATGAAATGTACTGGGGGACAAACTATCTCGAAAACTATAATTTATGAGTTTAATAATTTAGCAGATATTTTGGTGGCATTAGTTAATTGATAAAAATATTTCTTATTGAATAGAAGCAGTGCAATAGTAAAAACAGAAGTTGGCTTTTCTCTGAAATCCTGGAACATTGCTTTCCTCTGTCACTATTTCTCTTCACCTGACAAACTGCTCTGTAGTTACTCAATTAAATCTTTTTAATTTGTTCTTTACTGGTTCACTGCATTTACTTTAGCTCTTATGCTTGCTATCTATCATCTGGGCTGTTACCTCACTGGAGAAAATCAGTTCAAAAACATTCTGTTATAGCTGCTGTTGTGGTCTTAAATAATAACTGGGAATGTATTTTGAAGAGATAATTGAAATGACATATTGCTCAGTTCATGCCAACATTATAAACATCTATTTAGCATATCAGTCCTGTTGCTAAGCTTCAAAAGAATTATGTCCTTTGCTTTCAAGGAGACCCCACAGACTTCTTCATAAATCAAACAATGAAAATCAATACTCATAAAAAAATTCTACAGCTAAATAAAACTGCAGTAACAATATAAACACGATAGTCTTCAAGCAGTTTTTCGACATTAACTTAATATAGGTGTGTACCTGTTACTTGGCCAAATAAATAAATAAGTCTTTCAGACCTTTTCACAAAACACTATAACGATGCTGAAAAAAAAAGTTGTGTCGTGGAGCAGTGTTATTGTTACCCTTAATAAATATATTTCAATTTCATGCACATCTGGTTGTAAAGGTTAACAGGTTAATTTTAAAAAGTAGTTTTCAGAATTCTGTAGCGTTAATAACTCAGTAAATGTATTGGCCAGCCAAACATTTTTGTAGATTTTTTCTACCTTGAGGTACTTCATTTTTCTCAAGCTTAATAAGATATGCTGCATATTTTTTGATTAAATCCATTATTTTTTTCTCCTTAGTTTGCAAATTTACTTTCAAATTATTTTAGCTTAAAAATATTTCTTGAAACATATATTTACTTTAAATAGAAGATAGTTTAGTAACTTTATAACTTAATAGTTATAAATATGTTTAAATATTAGAAGCTTGTAGATATTTAAAGTACATGATAGTTACTAAATAATAGATATCCTTTAATGTCATAATAAAAACGTATAACCTTGTTTGCAGATATTATCTTGCCAAATTACAGGTAATATTTTTCATTCAATGTCCATACTACAAGAGGTACAGCAACTCATTTCAATAAAAACTTGTTATTGGATCTGTGATGGCTACCCACCAGGGGACCAGCCTGCTCACCTGCGGGGTCTTGCCTCCGCGCCACAGGCCGAAGGGGTGACGCCGCTCCGGAGGAGCCTCTTCGCGGTTATCTGGGTTGGCCCGTGTAGCCTCCGAGGCTGAGGAGGTCGTCCGCTATCCCCGGTTTTAGCACCTGCGGCCAAGGTGCACCGTCAGCAACCTGCAGCTTCAGCACACAGAGTGTGTTTGCAGGCCGGCTTCAGCACCGGGACAGTCAACAAAACAATTACGCAGCAATCAGGGTCAACCACTAACTTTATTCAACGAGAACACAACTAATATAGTGTAGGTAAAGGGGAGGAGAAGAGGGAGGAGCGAGCCACGGGATTGGATGTATGCAAATTACTAGACCCCTGTGGTTGGTGGAGCTCCGTAGGTGGGCAGTCAGTTGGCCGGATCAGAATGCTCCGGCCCCCACCTTTGGGAGCTCCAGCCCCCACCTTCGGGCTTCTGAAGCCTTCCAGGTAGGTGTTATGAGTCCTGTTGGCCTGACTAAGCATGCTCCAGTCCCGGAGTCACAGGGGGCCATGGGTACCCCCCTGTCCATCCTTAATATATATGATGGTTTTACTAAAGCATCATCAACCCCAAGCCACGCTCTCCTACAAGAACTCTTTTAATTTCACCTCCTAAATCACATACAGTGACTGTAGCTACATAGATTTTCTATTCCCCTCCCCTTCCCTTTTGAATTAAATTATCTAGGAAAATGAATATTTCCTCCCTTTTGAGCCTCGTGAGTTTGTAAGCTTGGTAGCACTCTGCAGAGAACACCTCATAGATATTTAGGATCACCTGATTTGGTATGAAGTGTGTTGCCAAAAATGTGTTCCTTGCTCTGAGCCCACTATTTTCACCTGTTGCAAAAATGTTGAGCTGTAAAGCAGCACTTTAGAGAACATCTCCTTGAGAAGAACTATGTTGAGACATTAAACCTTAAGGGGAGTACTCGCTGAACAGAAGCAGAGCCCAAGCTGTGGAACTGGGGGCAGATTTCAATCAAGTAGTGTTCTTGAGAGCAGGATACAGCCTAGACAAAAATATGGTTATGGGGGCACTGACCAAGAGGCTTTCTGGGTATAATAACCACAAGAAAGTCAGTTGTTCTTGGAGTTTCCACCTGAAATTCCTGCACAGGTTTACAGCGTGTTTATACCAGCAAAATCATGAGAAAGGGCAAAAGCTCAACTGAATTACGGGATGGCTCAGCCACCATCCCACAGTTGTTTAGTCCACTTGTTTTGTCAGAAGGTTCCCAGGTGTGTTTTGGCAGTGCCATGTCTCTGAGGTACCACTATGGTACAAATTTAGGACATTATGGGCCAGGACAATTTCAGTTGTCAATACAAAAACAAACAAGCAAATAAACAAACAAAGCTACAAGAAAACAAAACAGAAAATCAAATATTTACCCTGTTTCAGAAGTAGAGAGAGAAAAAAAAAAGATTCTGCAATACTGGCAGTAACCATACTATGTCATTTATGTCAGAACCAAAGAGTGGTCCTCAGTTCATTTTATTGACTAATATATAAATTGCTTGTGAATTCAAGGACAAAAATGGATGGAAAGCTGTGGGAAGAAGTTGGTGAAGAACTCAAGTGAGACTGCAAAAGCTTCTTTGAGCAGAGTGGAGCTAGAGAAGTTAGAAACTGAAATCCTGGAATAGAAGTAATATGAACACAGACCCCAGGAGAGAGAGATTTGGAGCTGAGAAAGGAAGGAAGATTTATTTATAAAGACAGCATTAATTAGATTCCCAAAAATGAGAATTCTTCTTTTAGTCTTCTGTGAACATGCATACGAGAAAACACTGGAAGTCATAAAAGACATCCAGAATGTTCTTTGTGACAGAAAGCTTTGGCAGGAATGATTTAATGTGGAAAAGTCAGGATATGTTCCAAAGTCTGAAGAAGGGAATCTTCCTATATCCACCAGAAGGTCTTAGCTTATTCCTTAAACAAAAAAGTTTTAATACTGACCTAAACTTTGCATTTGTGAGCTTTACGGTTAGGCTTCACTAATAGTAGTATAATGTGTATTCTATTTCTGATTCTGATGTAATTTAGCATAAGAGGCATCATGTTTGGAGAAATAATTTAGGTTGGTGAAAAATTTCTGCATTTAATTTGGGGACATAATGTGGAAAAGAATTAACTATCATGGGAAAAACAAGATGTCACATTCACTAAGTGCAGTCAACATATATATGTGAAAGATTTGAAATAATAATATTACAGAGATTTACAAAAATGTTTTGGCCTTCTTTATTTGCAGGATATCTTATTGACTTAATTTATTCACCAAACTAAAATTGAATAATTCTAATATGGAAAATTAATTAACTGTAGTAGAAACTTGTTTTTTTTTCCCTCTCTTTCACAGAGCGTAAACAGTTTGATTGGATTAAATGGGATCATCATGTTTGCAAAATCAGTTCCTTTCCAGTATGGGAATTTGGAGGAGATGTAGAGATGCTACAAGGTTTTAAATAACAATGTCCCTTTCCTCAAGAGGACAATTGTATACTTTTTAAAAATCTTTTTTAGGAAACTGAGAAGGTTAACAACGCTACATAATAATTTTCTGCAGCAGTCTCCCACTTTAAGAATAATAAATTTAATGGATGAGGTCCTTTCTTTCTTGCATTCCTCTAAAAAGGTCAGTACAGTATAATACTGTTTTCAGCTGTCCAATTCTGTTTTCTCTGAGAAAAGGAAATGTTGATTTAGGAATTCAGCTTGCAGCAGTCTCCCACGAAGAGCACTGTCTGGGCTTGATTTGTCCTGTTTAGCTATGAACTAAAAAATGAAATTAGTGTACCTGGTGAGTCAGAAAAAGTGTGATATAGAATCAATGAGCACATGACTGCAGTACTGTTTAACACAGACATACTCTGAATGAATCCAACTACCACTTATACAACAGCAAGCATTCACTCGTATGAAAATAACTATTACTTGTTCACACTTCTAGATAGATAGGTGGACTGTCATCACACAAAAGTATAGAAATAGTTACACCAGAAAGTAGACCTATGTAGATTTGCATACTCTCTCCAGTTACGCCTGTTCTTCTTTCTCCTTTTTGTTTATGACCCCAACAACTACAGGGACTTTTTTAATAACCTTGCACTAACAAGTAACCTGCTCCATTAGGAAGAGGTAGTATTAAGGTAGTTTGCTTCTATTTCCTTGTCCTTTCACTTTCACATGGCTAGCACCATGTGGATGATCAGGGTGCTCCATCTCCTTTTCCTCATTTTTTACTTTTTTAATCCTTTGACACCTTTCTCTTCCCTCCACATCTTTTTTCATTTGTTGTTTCCCAGAATCATTTGGTTTCTCTCCAGATTCTTTTCTTGTAATCCTTGCTGTTTTTTTTCTGAGCCAAACTAACTGCAGTGGCATCCAGAGGGAAAAAAAAAAAAAAGTCAACTGCTCCATTTACTACACTGTAGCTTTTTTTCCTGAGCCAGAAAGAGAATAAGAAGACAGAGACCACTACAACAGTCACTAACACTGTTGTTACCACGATCATTGATCATGACCATCATTAAAATGCTCATCACCACTATCATAACCATTATTGAAATGCTCATTATCACCATACCATTTTGACCACTGTTTCAGTACCTGCACCACTTAGTTCTCCACTACTATCATCATAGAATCATAGAATCATAGAATGCCTAAGGTTGGAAGGGACCTCTAGAGGTCATCTAGTCCAACCCCCCTGCACACACAGGGCCACCTAGAGCACGTGGCACAGGGCTGCATCCAAGCAGGTCTTGAAGATCTCCAGAGAAGGAGACTCCACAACCTCTATGGGCAGCCTGTTCCAGGGCTCTGTCACCCTCACTGTCAGGAATTTTTTCCTTAAGTTCCTGTGGAACTTTTGATGGTTCAGTTTGTGGCCATTTCCTCTAGTTCTGTCGGTGGCCACCACTGAAAAGAGGCTGGCCCCATCTTCTTCACTCTCTCCCTTGAGGTACTTATAGACACCGACTACATCCCCTCTCAGCCTTCATCCATCCAGGTCATTGATGAACAAATTGAACAGGACTGGACCAAGGACTGACCCCTGGGGGACTCCGCTCAACACAGGCCTCCAACTAGACTCCGCACCGCTGATCACCACCTTCTGAGCTCTGCCATACAGCCAGTTGCCAATCCACCTCACCGTCCACTCATCCAGCCCACACCTCTGGAGCTTGTCTAGGAGGATGTTGTGAGGGACGGTGTCAAAAGCCTTGGTGAAGTCAAGATAGATGACATCCACTGCTCTCCCGTCATCTGTCCAGCTGGTTATCCCATCATAGTTGGCTATCAGGTTAGTCAAGCATGATTTTCCTTTCGTGAATCCATGCTGACTAGTCCTGAGCACTGTCTTGTCCTCTATGTGCCTGAAGAGAATGGCCAGCATGAGCCGTTCCATCACTTTTCTGGGGACGGAGGTGAGGCTCACTGGCCTGTAGTTGCCCGGATCCTCCTTCTTACCTCTGCTGAAGACTGGCGTGACACTGGCCTTCTTCCAGTCCTCTGGCACCCCCCCCGCTCTCCAGGATCTTTCGGAGATGATGGAGAGTGGCTTGGCTACAACGTCCGCCAGCTCACGCAGCACTCTCGTGTGCATCCCATCAGGGCCCATGGACTTGTGGGTATCGAGGTTCCTCAGGAGATCTCTTACCCAATCTTCTTCTACCCAGGGCAAGTCTGCCTCTTTCCCGGCTTCTTCTCTTGTCTCTAAGACCTGGGACTCTAAAGGGCTGCCCTTGGTAAACACCGAAGCAAAGAAGGCATTAAGCAACTCTGCTTTTTCTGAGTTGTTCGTAACCAGGGTGCCCATCCCATTCACTAGGGGACCCGCATTTCCCCTAGTCTTCCCTTTGTTGTTTATGTATTCGAAAAAGTTTTTCTTGTTATTCTTGATTTCCCTTGCCAGCTTACATTCCAAATGCGCCTTAGCTATCCTTGTCATAACTCTGCATTCCCTGACTATGCTCCTGTATTTTTCCCAGGAGGCCTGTCCTTTTTTCCACATTCTGTAAACTGCATTCTTCTGCTTGAGCATTGCCACAAGCTCGTTGCTCATCCACGCAGGTCTCCTGCCCCCTCTGCCTGATTTTTTACGTACAGGGATGTACTCTTGCTGGGCATTGAGGAAGTGACGCTTGAATACTAGCCAGCTCTCTTGGGCCCCCTTCCCTTCTAGAGCCCTAGACCTAGCCCTCGGGATTCTTCCGAGGAGGTCTCTGAAGAGGCTAAAGTTGGCTCTCCTGAAGTCCATGGTTGCAAGGCTGCTTACAACCCTGCCTCCTCCTCGTTGGATCCTGAACTGCACCAACTCACGGTCACTGCAGCCAAGGCTATCCCCCACCATCACATCTCCTACAAGACCCTCTCTATTTGTTAGCACGAGGTCCAGTAGACCACCTCTCCTCGTTGGCTCATCCACAACCTGCATCAAAAAGTTATCGTCAACACTCTGCAGGAACCTCCAGGACTGTTTGCGCCTGGCTGTGTTGCCCTTCCAATATCTAGCTGCCTGTAGAAGGCCTCGTCCACTTCCTCGCTCTGGTCAGGCGGCCTGCAGCAGACACCCACCACAGTGTCTCCCACATTAGCCTGCCCTTTAACCCTTACCCACAGGCTCTCAACACGCTGGTTGTCCACTCCCTGGTTAAGCTCCGTGCATTCCAGTTGCTCTCTCACATAAAGAGCAACTCCACCACCTCGCCTTCCTAGCCTGTCCTTCCTAAAGAGCACATAGCCTTCCATGGCAGCGCTCCAGTCGTGCGAGCTATCCCACCACATCTCTGTGATTCCAATGAGATCATGGCGCTGAGACCGCACACAGATCTCCAGTTCATCTTGCTTACTCCCCATGCTTCGCGCATTGGTGTACAGGCATTTCAGGGAAGTAACCGAGCCTGCAGGTTCCCCAGGGAGGGTGGAAGAGGACCCTCTAGAATCATTTCCTATCCTCACTTCCCCACTCCCATACTCCCGCTGGACCCCATCTGACCTTGGCTGTGTGGTACTGTTTGCCGTGTCTGTGTGACACTCCCCTTCCCCCTTCTCATCTAGCTTAAAGCCCTCCTAACCAGGTTGGCCAGCCTTTTGGCAAGGAGACGTGTGCCCCTCTTGCTGAGACGGTTCTCAACGTTCCCTGCTAGTTGGTGGTCGTAAAACAGAGTCCCATGGTCGTAGAAACCAAAACCCTGTTGCCAAGCCCAGCGCTGAAGCCAGCTGTTCATCTGCCATATCTGCCTTCTCCTCCTTGAATCCATTCCCTTCATTGGTAGGATCGAGGAGAGCACTACCTGGGCTCCCATGCCTTTGACGGCCATCCCTGGGGCTAGAAATCTTGCTTGATGTCCCTCAGTTTCCTCATGGTATCATCAGTGCCCATGTGAAATAGTATCAGGGGATAATAGTCAGACTCCTGGACAAGCCTTGGGAGCCTCTCTGTAACATCCCTTATTCAAGACCCTGGCAAGCAGCAGACCTCTCTGGATAAGGGGTCAGGTCTACAAATCGCTGCCTCCATGCCCTGCAGCAGGGAGTCACCTGACTGTGATCAACCCTGACTGTGTCCAATTAAGTTATGTGGGGAAAAAATGAAGGATAAGAAATTTCTATCTCTATTTCTCTCATACAGTGTGTTTTTACTGTTGCTATTGTTGTTTTTTTTTCCTTGTTTATTTGAGAATCCAGGGGAAAAAAAGAAAAAGAAAAAAAAAGTAACAAGAGTGAGATGGGATTAAAACTGGCACCTTCCAGTTATTCAGTATGGGATCTGTTTTTCTGTTTCATAAATTGCTACACACACTTTTTCCTTTAGAAAACAAAATGTAGTTCATTCTCCATTTGTGCTCTCTTTCTGTGAGGTAGCTCAGTTTAGCACTAGTTTAACAATGAAATATTGAATGGGGACTTATAATTCTTGATTCTTACCTTTGTCACTGGAGATCTCGTGACCTTGAGCATGTCACTTCCACTTTGTAGGCTTCATATATTTAATAAGGAGAAGTTTCATTAATTACCTCACACAAGCTAGTGAAATACTAAATAAATGCCTGTTTTTAGATGCAGTTTATTTAAAAGCAAACAAGCAAGAAAGAAGGAAAAACCTTTGGCTAAATTTAAAGCATTGAAGTAATTCTGTTAGTTTTACTACTAGTTTATAAAAATTGAAACATTGAAATTATAATGCAGTAATTCAAGCATTTCTAGTGGAAAGATAAACAGTTTAGATTTAGTTAAATATATGAAAGTTCTCATTGCCCGTATGTCTTGACTTAATATCCCACAATTCTAAACCATATCCAGATGATTCTTATCTTTTTGCTACCACAAACATATTTTTTTCAATAACAACATATAGCACAAAACTGTCTGGGAATATTTTAATTATCATAAATAGAAAGCTATTTTTATAGAGTAGATGATACTTCAGTCTGGAAGTATACTTGGATGAAAGACAAGAATTTGCAAATGAGCTTTTTTTTAGAGATAATGGTGATACTTTCCTCCTCTACTTCCAAAACACAACCCAAGAGGTTATTACAACGTGCAATAACATGTAGAGAAAACCACAGCATATCTGTTATCATGATCTGCAAGTACAAGTTCAAGCTTCTAATCCATTAAAATATTCATAATACTTTATTTGTTTCCATGCTTGTAGAAGTCAACAAAAAGAAATACTACATATCAGTTGGCTTTGAATTGAGGCTGTATGTCATCAGTGGGCCTACAGTTTTATATATGAATATGAGTTTCAGATTTCTCCAGGCATTCTGCATATGGTACACGGTCATTTTCTCTTCAATTTTATACAGAAGTATGCTGTAAAACCTCAATGAAACTTTTCCCATGTGTTTTAATCAAATATTTTCTTTTAGCAGGTAGAATTAAAGACTCATAAATCACAAGGAAAAATATTTTCCAATTAGTAGCTATTTTATCTTAATTATATATAAAGTACTGTTTTCCAATATGACACTTTTGTTTCTGTCAAATCACAGTAGTGCTGACCAACCATTTTTTTTTATATACATACATACATACATATACATATATAAACATATATATGTATATTTCTCCAAACAGAAGCAGGGAATAAAGATTATTTGAAATAAGAAACCAGAATTTAGATATACTCTTGTGATATCCTATGTAACTAGTTAGAGTGTCTTGTTTAATAGTGAATCCCAACTACACTTTGTCAAATGTGCTGACAACGAACACAAATGAAAGAAAACCAAAAATATTTCTGGGGCAATTTGCAGATCTTGCAGACTGGGGCAGCTAAGAGGTCAGACAACTGACATAAAGGTCTCTTTTCTTTCTCTGAACTTCTAACACAAATACTAAGCCAATCTTTTTCCTGTCTTGGCTTTCTGAGCCTGTGAGAGATCTGGGCAAAGAGATTTAAAGGATTTAGATCACATAATGCCAAGCGTTGCAGCACCATTGAACATGTAGGAAACTGGCTTGAAGGACCCTGGGACATGTGCCTGCTCTTCCCTAACATGTGGATCCCAAATAATCCTATGAACAGTGTGAGAAGTGGCTTGGTGTTATCTAGGTAGGTAATGTTTGGGGAGAACATGATCTGCTCCATTAACAGATACTTAGAAATACAACTGCGGACTTAGGACTTAGCCTGAAGGCATCCTTTGATATCCTTTCCTTTACAAACAAAGAAAAAAAAAATAATTCTCCTTTACTATGCGGTACTTGGCAGACAAAGCCTTTACCTAACTCTTCAAGGCTTCAGATGGGGATTTGTCAGGCTTCCTGTGTACAGATTTGTTGTGGCCTGTTGGAAGCTCTTTTCAGCTTATTTAGCTGTAACAGCAGTTGTCAAACAGCCAGGTGATGATTACCTAATTTGTCTTAGATTTAGCTTACCTTTGTAAATCTGTATGTTATAATGCCTATTGTGGCAATAAGTTTGATGCATATCTGTAACTAGAAGTTGCCAATAATAGTTTGTGTGGAATTAGCTATGACACTAGGATAAAATGCAGTGTAGAGAAGTGCAGTCCCTTAATATAAGACTTTTAAAATATGCATATGGGATGGCAGCAGAAACTATAAACAGCTCATCAATAGTCACTTGCTAGTCTTCAAAGGAATATGAATTTAGGAGTTGAGCAAAACTACTTTTACAGATAACAAAGATGAATAGTACACAGCATATATAAAATACATCATACATAGTAAAATTGGAATCTATGTGGAAAACAAATGAAAAAAAAAAAAAGAAGGCAGCTCAGAGCACTTTTGAAAAGGCATGAAAGTAGCTTCCAATAGATCCTAGAGAGGAAGAAATTCCCTCATCAACATCCTACTCTCTCCTGTAAATATATTGGAACTCTCTGGAACTCCCACCCACAGCTGTTCTAGTAAAGATTTGATGCCTTTGACCTTAAGGCTCAGAGAGACATGAAAGGGTGGGCCTAACTCTGGTGAAAAGGAGAAGGAAAAAAAAAGGACTGTGTGTGTGAGTATATAACAATGTTAACTTTTTCATTACTGAAGTTTTATTTCCATTCTTTGAACAGAATAATTTAGACTGGAATGGAATAATGAATAATGTGGACATAAAATGTGAATATTACTGTGATTGGACATTCAGTTAAACTAACCATAGACTTTTGTTTTCACACTGAAGTCCAAGTAGCTTGCATAGGTTAATGAAATATCTTTTTGCCCCTTCTTATCTACCTCAACACTTAAAAGTCTATATAAAATAAAGACTCCTATTTGTGTTTCTGATGCACTTGTGCCACTTGTTATTCTGAGTAATTCAGAATAACTAAAATATTTAAAAATGCAAATAGCCTTATTTAACTTGACTAAAAGTTAAAAGTTTAATTGCTACATGAGAAAAAATCCAAATTTGTACTTGTTTTGATGTGTGTGTGCCCACATTCCTATACAAGAAAATGAAGAGGAAAGTTCTGTGTTTTTAAATATTTCTTACGGGATACCCCATTCTGAGAGACTGAGTGAGAACAGTGCTCGGGAGAGTTCAGCAGCTGAAGATGTATTACCCTGTGCTGGATAGATATTTAGAATCCAATACGAATTATTAAATTAAAAATAAGTTTCTTCTTAAACCCTTTCACAATATGTTAACAAAGTAATTTATTTCAATGGTCCTCCTAATCATTCAAATCCATTACCTATTCATATTAATTGAGTGATTTAAGCATCTGAACCTACTGACTTTTTTCTTTGAGTATTTCATTGTTCCATTTCAATTAGCTGAATAAAATTATTTCACATGATCTTAGTAATATACCTCCTTAATGCATATTTGTCTTGTCTTGATCCCCTTTTAACAAAATCTATAAAATATGTATGAAAATTGCTTGCTTCATAAAATTGCAGAAGGAAAAGTTAAGTACAGATTAAATTCTGAAAAATATCTATCAATACACAAGCACTCCAAAAGGAACTCCATATTCAAATTTCATGTTACAAAATTGAAAACATTCAGTCAGAGGAAAGAAAGAGAGAGAGGTATTTTGTACTAGACAACCTGTTTTCAGCTACTGTTTTGATACCTTTTTGTGCAGGTCCTGGAGAACCCTGATTGGAGTAGGTTGATATTCCAGGAATAGAAAATTTCTGAGCCACAGTTTAAGGAGTGTGATGGATCTAGGGCCGTATCCCACCAGAGAAGCTTATGAATATTGCCTTTTATTTAAAGTTTCTTCTTAGAAGACAACATTTGCCCTGTTCTTTTTAAAGCTAAAATCCAGACAACTTTGCTAACCCAGCCACTGTCCTTAGAAATAACTGAAGCCAGTTTCTAAAGACTGACTCTTGGACTTGCAAGGTTTATCCAGGTCATTTCATTACATTGATCTTTTCTGGATAACCAAAAATTTTAAATCAGTCCAACTAGATGAGCTTTTTCCCTCAATCAAATATTTGAGAAGAAATAACATATTGGAAAGTCCTTGTGAGGAAGTAAAATAGCTAACTATAATTTTACAAGTAACTATTATGCAATCTACTGCCACTTTTTTTTTGCAGTCTTTATGTTCATTTAATTATAAAATATTGATTTAACAACCTGTAGGGAAAGTTTATCTATACTGCTCATGTCTCATATAAAAGTATAGTTCCATTTGTCAGCAAAGAAGGTAAAAAGATATAGAGAACGACAGTAAAACAAGGTGAATATAACATTATAGAGAATATATATGACAAAGTCACAAAATCCATTTGACATTTATCATTCATAATTTTGAGAAACGTCCGAGGCCTTTTATCTTGGAAGATGCTGTAATAGTCTTTTTTTTCTTTCTTTGTGTGTAGGTAAATGATTTCCCTTATTATAGTAGAGAATTTACTGGAATCAAAGTCATAACTTTACTTAAACCATCAGAATAGAAAGCATTTAGACTCCTACAGATATTCTGTGTGACTGAAATGGTGTATTTTTTTTTTTGTACCAGAAATTTTGGTAAAAGGAAAGCACTAAACACCTAAGAGAAATACAGCCAGTCGCCTTCATTTGCTAGTTCTAAGCTAAAGTAACTCTGAACACATATTCAAGAAGGATTTAACGTTCCTCCAAACCATTTCTCTCACTCTTGATTTTTGCATTTGAGCTTGGTCAAGAGTATCTGGTTTAGCTAACCTGGTCTCCTGGCATACCTGTCTGGGGCGGACAACCCTTGTGCCTCCAGGAGGCTGTCTGTGACAAATGTCTTTCCTGGTTCTTCTGCTGGGGGAGCCTCACACAGCACTCTGCCTACTATTTGCCTGAACAAGTCGAAGTCTGTTTTACTGAAATCTGTGTGGTTTTTTTTTTTTATTCTGCTACTTACCCTTATCACAACCCATAGGATCTTAATCTCTATTCTTTCAGGGTCGCTTCAGCCAAGGATGCCACTGATTGCCACATCTGATGGTTCCTTACTCAGAGAAAAGAAGGGCCTCACCAGAGCACCAGCCCTGAACCACTGTATCCATCAACCCTTTGTCAAAAATTTGCCCTCAGTGCACTCAGGAAATTTCCTGTACTGTTTGACCTCTGCCATACCAGTGTCATTAACATTTTTTTAATTGTACAACTTGTCAAAATAAGTTGCTTTTTTCCCTATAAATTTATGAATATTCTTATTAATTATATTTTTATTTTCCATCGAGTGAGAAAACATACAGAAATAATTATAAAGGCAAAAATGCACCCCATCCAGTTGCACTACTAAGGTTCTACAGTTTTTATTAGCTCTGAAGGACATGTGGCCATAATTCTGCAAAGTATGATCTAGTTAGTTGGATATTCATAAAATAATAAAGAGGTGTAAGAAGAGATCACATAACTGTTTTTCAGTCTTAATTGTCCTAAATAGTTTTTATCTTTAATTCCCTGCTGCCCCCCACTAACTCTCTCCTCCTGTTCCCCTTCCAAAAAAAAAAAAAAAAAGTAACTCAGAAAATGACTGAGAAAGAGAACGGAGAAACAGTCAAGATATTTACTGTTACAGCAGTAAAAGTATGAGCGTAATGGGAGAGGAAATAAGCCTAAAAGTAAATAGAATCATAAATAATGGCAAGATAGTAGAGGAAACTATCCCCTCTATATTCAAAAATAAAGAAGTGCTCTGTAGGTCATCTAAATCTAATTCTACCTGTATCAAACTTTCATTCTTCTAAGTGTCATCCAATTATACATTGCAGATTCTTCTCTATATTTTTCTAATCAATTCATTTTCCATCTAGTAAGGTTTTTTTTTTTTTTCCAAGCACAAATGTAAGTTTTTTTTTTTTTTCAACTATAGTTTTAGAACTTGTTTGAATTACATTAACAGTCACAGGTGTATGCAAGTCTGGAATTAATCTGTTTGTAAGGTGATAGTATTATACTTTCATGTTCTGTAGTCATCTGAACAAATAAAAAGTAGCTAGAGTATGTCTGGATTGAGCGTACATTAGAGTTCCTTCTTAGCAGCATGGAAAAAAATTTGGAGAGAATCATTACTCTTTTTATAAAGAATAGGAGAACTGACAGAATAGGATACTATTGTTTCGGTTTAACAACATGATGTCAAAGTGGATTTCATATGACAAAGTATAGATGTCTAATTTTGAAGACGCCCGTTGCTGGCCGTCCCAGCGAGGCGTCCGCGGGCTGCGTGATCTTTTTCCGTCCTCCGCACTGTGGCGCCGGATTCCCTTTCCACCCCCAAGAGGCGAGGCTCCCTCTTGTAACTCTCGGAGGAGTAGCTGCGAGGGGGCCGCAGCTACTGATGATCTCCTTCCTGATCCTCAGATTCTAGGGTTCCGCGATAGGTGGGTCCCCTTAGGGTGCGTACCCAGACACCAACAGTAACACACTGGATACGAGCTCCAGTCAATGCTAATTTATTCAGGAAGTAACACAAACTTTTATAACTTTAGGAGAGGGAGGAGAAAAGGGAGGGAACAGGGAGGAGCGAGGGCATGATAGGTGCTATGCTAATGTAGTGGTCTCTCCGGACTCGGCAAACCCTGTTGGTGGGCGGACAGTCCTCCAGGGCAGACTGCTCCTGGCCCCCACCACCGGGATTCTAGCAGCTTCTAGAAAGACCTGAGCACTGCTCAGTCAGGGGCCACCGGGACCTGCCCTGTACAAGCTCCCGGTGCGCATGCCCCATTACAGGGTAGCTCTACTCCCCGTTTATGACTCCCAACATAATTTTCTGTTGCAATTAATTTTATCCTCATGTTGACATCTAACAGATGTCATGTGATTCATAGCCTAGAAAGTACACATATCTTTCCATTGAAGTTAAATGATCTTAGGTGACTTGTGTAGTTGTGCATATGCATAAAATGTGTACACAGACAAATAAATCTAAAAAAATAAAATATAAAATTAAAGTTAGTTGAAGTGAATCTATAGAGTTCTTTAAAGGCCTTTTTCCCCCATGTTTGTGTTTAAAATCATTCTCAAAAATTAATATTGTAAAATTAACTGTCTTGAAACAAAAGGAAAAAAAAATGCTTTTTTTTTTTGGTCAAGTTGCATTTGACCAATGCTTTTATTAGTTATGAATTTCCAATAGATCTCCTTGAAAGACTGCAATTTTGTCATTGAGATTTTGGAACAATTCAAGCAGCAGCATCCAGCTCAGGTATGTTTGCCAGCCTTTAGCAACTGAATAAGTAACAGGTTATATTTATAGTCTTAGCTTACAGCTATTACTGTCTCTTCTTTTCTCCCCTACCCACAGAAGTGGTTCATAGCTAGCATAGTCCAAACCTTGACTTAATTTTTGTACTGTCAGTGCAGTGCAGTCAGTACAGCTACTTCTTTGGCTCGATCTTACACCTATTATGATGAATAAAGAGAGTTCACAAACTAATTCCTAATACCCTGACTACAATATTACTTGCAACTAATTTGTCATGGCAGGTGGTTCTCGTAAGGGAAAACAAAACAATGCTGACACTGTGGACTAATCTTTACAACAACTTAGAAGGCAAAGAATAAAAACATGTTTTTTTTCATAGTTTCCTCATTCAGAAGTAATGACAAGATGGGAAAATAAGCTTTCAATTTAAGTCCAGATTCTTAGCATTTTTTCGGTACAACTTCTATGGATCAATAAATTACTGTACCTATTATAGAATGCATCTTCTTCTAGGTGTCATGAGGCACCTAAATAAGTAGGGTTGTGCAGAGATGTAATTTAAAACTCTCTAGAATTATTGGAAGTTTGTATTCCTATGGGTATATGTAAGTTAAAGTACACATGGTGCTAATGATATAATTTATTTTAAGTAAAATCAGCTTTTAGTATGAAGAAAGTCTGGTACAATGGCCCTCTATTTCTTTATTTATTTATTTAAATTGGATTTATATAAGGAAGGAAAGGGGAAGAAATATCACATAAAATTCTTCTGGTTCCTTATGAATGCCTTAAACTTTAGAGCAGAAAGACTTCTTGGTACGTTCCATAATACTGATTAATAACATCACTTGCTCCCATGCCTGGAGTTTTTTTCAATTGAAAATGTACAATAGTATCCTATTGAGAACTACTTTTACAGATTCATCCATGGTCATGCAAACTATATAATGGGATAGATTCTGATTAATCAGAGGTATAGTCCTCACACATACATCTACAGCAGTATGTCATTATGGATCAGGAGTGAGTTCTGAAATGAATCTTCAGTTATCCTTGATGATGTGCTTTCATTTGCATCATGGAGCGATACCCGCATTCCTTTCAGATGAAGCTAAATGGAAAAATATGATCTAAGGCTATTACTGAATACTGTAATGTAATGAATAATGTAATTGTGCATTCAGCAAATGAGATGGTACTAAAACTCGTCTGAAGAAAAGCAATAATAATAATAAGGATTTGCATGTTGAAGTGGAATTTTAGAATATTTTTATAGTACTCTAGATGCACCTTCCCTACTACAGTTGTTCTATTTTTTTTTCACTTGTCATCTAGAGGATCTATCCATTATTTTGTGTTTCTCTGTCTCCTTCCCTTTCTCTACTGTCAATAGTAAAACTTTGTTGTTACCAGATCACTCTTTCTAGTGTGAGTACCTACCATAACCTGAGGAATACAAGGCCATGCTTTGTATCAAAGCACACTTTAGCAACATGAAATGACAACAACCTACAGAAGGATGATAGAGATTAGAAGTTATCTTGTACAATTTACTTATTCAACTCAAATCAAGCTTCCTTTATGAACTACAGAGAGAAATAAGCATCTCAAGAGGACAATTTATTTTATCCAGAGATGGATAACTACAAGTTAAATGAATCACAGTAATATGTGATTTAGAACAGTCGCACAGAAACACAGTCACCCCATCCAGTCCATGCTGAATTACAGGCAAGATGCATGCCATCCTGTGCACCGGGAAATCTTTGGACAATCAAGATTATTGAGCTAAAGACTAGAAGAAACAATAGGAGATCTTTTAATCTGCTGTCCTATTACTGGTCCTATGACTTTCATTCAATTCTTGTTGACAGTCAAATGTAGAAGAATGAATCATAAAATACTCTTGATTTTAGAGAATTTAGCAGTGCTGAAATTACTCCACGGTCAATCATGTAGATGGTTAAGAATGTGTGTTTTTTTTTTTTTTCTTTTTTTTTTTTTAAGTAGATTCATCTGTAGAATGAGATCTACAGTATGGACCAAATCTATTAAAATATATACAAATATAAATATATCTACATATGAACTATTTCAGTTCCACTGGATTTCTTTTCTTGTTTCTTCTCTTGTCAAGCTTGATATACCCCATTTGCTCTATTTTTTTTTAACAAGCTTATATATAGTCTTCATTATTCAGTCAAGACTATAGCATGTTCATTTAAAAAAAAAATCTGTTGTGTTGATTCAGAACAGCTGTGCTTTTATATTAGCTTATTGTGGTGAAGACAGACCTTAAAGCTCATTCTTTGATCTGAATAAAACAGACCATTCAGGAAAAGGAGCCTGTTAAATGAACAACATTTAGTTTCCAAAATTTGGAAAGACCTATTTCCTGAAAGTTCATGTGAGGTGTAAATGCCTGACTCACTGAAGATCAAAGAGTACAGTTCTGAACAGTTCTGGTTATTCAGAGTAAATATGTTTGTACTGAACTAATAAGCTATGGCCTAAAGCACCAAAAGCTGGGAGTGTTTTGTTTTCTTTTGGAACATTTTTTTTCCTCTCCTCTCCTCCTCTCCCCTCTCCCTGCTCTCTCCCCTCTTTTCCCCTCTCTCCCATCTCTCTCTCTTTTCTCTCTCTCTTTTTTTTTTTTTTTCCAGAAAATGAATTAATTTCATACTGTTCTTGCGTACTGTTGCAAACCTTGCCACAGGAATAAGGATTGCGTTTTTCATTGCTAGGAAGCTGTTAGTGGCAGACATACACTGTTATGGGTTACCGAGCATAGTATGCAGACTATCACTTCCAAACGATAGGACAGAAAATACTGGCAGAGTAAGCAATAGATATGAATAGTGAAAAGGCCAAATGGAGATGAATGATATGATATTAATAAAGGACTGGATCAAAGTTATAATTTGCTGCTCTTCGTCTTAGGCTTCTAATGACTAAAACACATAGAATTTTATAATAAAATCACTTTGATTTGCAGTATTTCATGTGATTGTTACTTACTGAAGGTAGACTGCTAATCTGTATCCTCTTATCAGTACATATTTGATATAACTGTATTGGCACATGTTTTTGAATTACTGAATTTCAGTAATTGGCCCAGAATTAAGACCGTTATGTTCAAGGTATGATCACAGAATCACAGAATGTTTGAGGTTGGAAGGAACCTCTACGGATCATTTAGTCCAATCCCCTCGCTCAAGCAGGGACACCTATAGCACATGGCAAAGGGCCACATTCAGGCAGGTTTGGAAGATTTCCAGAGAAGGAGATTCCACAACCTCTCTTGGGCAGCCTGTTCCAGAGCTTTGTCACCCTCACAGAAAAGAAGTTCTTCCCTGTATAAAGATTAAACTCCCTCTGTTTTAGTTTGTACCCTTTACCCCTTGCCCTGTCAGTGGGCCACCACTGAGGAGAGTTTGGCTCCATCCTTGCTACATTCACCCTTCAAGTATTTATACATGTTGATCAGATCCCTAATCTTCTCCTCTCCAGGCTAAACAGGCCCAGCTTGCTTAGTCTTTCCTCATATGACAAATGTTCCAGTCCCTTAATCATCTTTGTTGCTCTCTGCTAGACCTTCTCCAGAAGTTCAATGTCCTACTGAACACAATAGTCCAGGTGCTCTCCTCACCAGAGCTGAGGAGAGTAGTAGGATCCCTTCTCTTGACCATGATATTTCTCTTTCTTATTTGAGAACTGGATGCAACGCACTATGTTACTGATCTGAAGAACTTTGGTGTCTCTGTTGGTGGTAGCTGTTCAGAACGTAGCCATGTTTGAATTTTCCTGGTAGATTATTAATTAGTGAAAAAGAGGTGGAAAAAAAAATCTTTCAAGAAAAAAGGAAGCTGGAATAAAAGTTTGTTCATTATATGTATTTCCTGATTTTATTTTCTACATTCCAATTCTGAAATCAGTTGCACTTCTTGTAGTGTATTTTTCATTTCTACTAATGTTACTACTGTTAATGCTCTTGAAACACAATAAAGAAAATCTTCAAAGGGAGAAAAGTTCCAGTTCAAATAGTAGGAATGCCTCCAGTGAAGTCAATTCATGTTGTTCCTGCAAGTCTTGTGCTGCTGAAATTAGGATAAGGAGTCCTCTTTTAAAAAAAAATATTGATCTTAGAGATCATAGTGGTTCAATTGTGATTCCCAAGAGAAATGTATATTTAAAAAAGAGTACATCTATAATCTTTCAAAAAAAAAAAAGTTTTCACTATAAAAATTCAGTTAAAACCATGTTTTCCTCTTCCCAAGCTTCCCTGGCATGTATACAACCAGCATAGTAACTTTTCAGTGGTAGTTTTGAATGAGGACATATTTTCTTGCCAGCAGTACCTTGAAAGTAATGTTTTTACCCTGAGTATTTAGGGAAATAAGGGTAAGAGGCTTGAATTTTGCCATATACGGACTTCAAAGCCTGGCCTACAGATGGTTAGGCATGTGTGCAGTGCTTACATTTCGTATGTGGTAACTTCATTGCACTTCCCACCCCATGTTTTCCAGTATTTTTTTTAATGGCCTGCAACAAAAATGAGCTGTAGGCTTATAAGAGACATTTAGAAGAGCAATGTAAAGGTAAATTTAGGGCAAAGTGCTTTTAAAAGAACTTTCAATACCAAAGAAGAGGTGCTTCTGGTTTGACAGATGACAATGCTCGTCTTTGGAAGACTTCATTTTAAAGAAAAGAACTGGCCTAAAAACTTGAAAGAAGAAATGTTTGGCTCTGGTTTTCTTCTAGCACCAAAATTAACTGATTCAAGATCTCTGGGATAATAATCACATAGCTTTTCTGAATAAACACATAAATGTTGTAAGAAGAAAAAATAAATTTAATTTCAGCTCGGAAACATGCAAAAGATCTATGCAAATTTAGCAATTCTTATGACCACGTGTTCATAAATTTTGTAATTAATATGTAAATGAACAGTTTCATTAAGAAAATATAAATTGTATACATATTTTATATAATACTTGATATAAATACATGTGTTCCCACATACATATAGATCTTAGATATATTTAAAGATTTCTGAAGAATTTTTTTCTGAAAAAGTTATATACATCAAGTATGAAACTTAAGCAGTATTAGATAAAGTAGTAGAATACATTCAGCAAAGTCTGAGCAGTAGATGTGACTAGATCCTTACAGTAGCATTTTGCATTCTTTTTTTATATTACATGTGTATCTACAAAAACCTATCCTTGAGAAAATATAACTCCAAAGTTTTATATTGTTTTATTTTGAGGACAGGGGGAATACATTGTAAAAGATCTACTTCTGAAGCTATGCTACAGTATTGTTATTGCTTTTTTTTTCCCCTTGAGACATATCGAATGCCCCTCCAGGCTGTGTGTTCACATGGATTGTAATGACTTACGAACTCAGTCAGGTCTGAGTATTAAATTTTGTTTAATCATACAAATGGGAATATACAAGCAATGGCTAAAAATTAGGACAAATAGACTAGGAGTCCAGCTGTATGTGCTGAAAAACCCTGCTAATGCAAGAGTGAAAAAAAAAAAAGAAATCTAAAGTCCTGCCAGTATTATTTTGAAGGACAAAAATAAAAATGCATGTTCCATTTCAAGGGACACTGCATGCACTTAATGAAAGCATTGATTTTGTGTTTTGTCACAATAAGGCCACAAAAGTATACACTATAGTTCAGACTTTCCACAGAATTCTCAAGATTGTATTACTGAAAATTAGGTTCCGAATATTTCCTTTTATTCAAGAACTTCTGGCTTTTCACTTTTGTGATGACAGATTTGACAGTCTGATTGCAAACTATTTTGCAATACCCCATTTTCTTCCAGAATTGATATTCAGAATCTTTGTTCAAATATTAATTTCTATAATGTTATATAATGTTATATGATGCTATATGACTTCTTCAGATGAACTTCAGATGAACAGGGTTATAATACAATTAAAGAACCTAGATTATTCAGATTATCATGAATATTAATTTCTGATATTTTGTGAGTATCTGAGAATTTTGGGTGTTTCCATTAGGATGAAATGAATCACAGCCTAGGAATCACAGGCTTCTGTCATTTGACTATAAAGGGACACTTATAACCTTAGCTCCTTACATTAGGTCTATGCCATATGTCCTAAATCAAAAATATATTAGATGAATCTCCTTTCCAGAACCAGATTTCCTAAAGAACAAACTAGACTTATTTGCAAAGTCTTACAACAGTGTCTTGGCTCAGAGAAAAAGTAAATGAATGTGTATAAATGTAAATGAGTGGGTTTTCAACAAATATTTTGTTTTGTCATTTTTATTTCAGCCTTATGAAAAGACTGTAAGAACGTGGGGTCCTTAGTCACTTCAGGTATTGGTCAAAGGCAAAGAAACATGAAAACCTGAAATGACTCTTCAAAGAAAAACGCATTTCTGCAGTTTCAATAGGAATAGATTTATTTCCCATGTGTCACATTATAAACTCAAACTAAAATTTCAAAGTCAATATAATCCCTTTTTTAACCTCTCATCAATGAAAGGACTGAAATATTCTTATATTCCTAAGATATGACTGAACATACCTTTCCATTCCTGTGTATGTATGTATCAGTTCACTGATAATAGAAGTAAGAAGTCATCTGAATTTTATGAATGTAGTGTCTTAGTGTTTATTGAAACTTTGAGATAACATGGAGTAGCTTTCCTTGGAGTGTGACTGGTTAAAAAGGTCAGAAAATCGCTACCTTCATTTCTAATTAGTGTAAATCAATGTAACAAATTATCTTCGGTTTATCCTCGACGTGTAGATATGGCTGTTTCTGTCTGGTCTATTCATTGACTAGCCACTTGCTTTACAGAAAAACTTCTTTTCAGGATATTATAACTACAACTGGTACTTTAGAGACAGCACTACTAAAGGTAAAGTTTAGATATGTGTCAATAGAATTTCCAGCCAAATGCAGTATGATGAATTTTACTCCAATTATATTTGACCTCTATGTATTTCATGCACATGAGGGTGAGTTGCACTTGGATAAGAATGAGAGTGCAACTTAGTTGTAAAAACATGGGTTTTATTATTATGCATAATAATTGTGGAATGAAAATAAATCATTAAGAGAAGGTAACACGAGAACATTTTGTTACATTAAATTGGTACTTCATTGTAAGCAATGTGTGCACAAGTGAAATATTTTGCGTGATTTTTTTAGCTAGATCATCAGTTTCTTGGTTTCCATGACATCTTATGATTTTCAGTGGTTTCATGATGATTACCTGATATTTCTCTGATGTTGTGCAGTAGTATTCCTTAAGCGGTATTTTGTGTGAACCTCTAGTCTCATGCAGTGAACAGAGGGGGATTTTCAGTAACAAATGAGGGTTGTGTGCATTAAGCATTGCCAGATCCCAAGCAGAATTTGGAAAAAATTGAGGTATTTGGCAAGCAATAGGAGATAGAACTAAGATGTAGTGGGCATGTAATAAGATGCTGTAATTAAAAGAATACAGTAAAAATATGAAATTATAATAATTTATCCTAGTAAAACATATAGTAGACTCTACTTCTGTGCCAGTGCTCAGCATGCATTCTCTCATTTTTGTTTAAGAAGGACTCCTAATTAAATCCTAAACCAGATGGAGTAGTTCATTTCCCTGTACTCATTAAATTATAAAACCAGGAAAAACGTGGTGAAGGTGAACACTAAAAGTACAAGATTAAAATGTGGAAAGCAAGAGTGAATAATGGATATGGAAATGAGAAGTGGTGAGAGGATAAGGCTTAAGTAGGGAAAAGAAAAATGAACACAGAGACCCTGGTGAAGATCAGAATAATCATAGAATGGCTAGAATCATAGAATGCCTAAGGTTGGAAGGGACCTCTAGAGGTCATCTAGTCCAAACCCCCTGCACACGCAGGGTCACCTAGAGCACGTGGCACAGGACTGCATCCAAGCGGGTCTTGAAGATGTCCAGAGAAGGAGACTCCACAGCCTCTCTGGGCAGCCTGTTCCAGTGCTCTGTCACCCTCACCGTCAAGAAGTTCTTCCTTAAGTTCCCATGGAACTTTTTATGCCTCAGTTTGTGGCCATTTCCGCTGGTTCTGTCAGTGACCACCAGTGAAAAGAGGCCAGCCCCATCCTCCTCATTGCCTCCCTTGAGGCACTTATAGACAGTGATCAGGTCCCCTCTCAGCCTTCTCCAGGCTGAACGAGCCCAGCTCCCTCAGCCTCTCCTCATAGGGCAGATGTTCCAGGCCCCTGATCATCCGCGTGGCCCTGCGCTGGCTTCTCTCCAGCAGCTCCACATCCCTCTTGTACTGTGGGGCCCAGAACTGGACAAAGTACTCCAGATGTGGCCTCACCAGGGCTGAGTAAAGGGGTAAGATCACCTCCCTTGACCTGCTGGAGATGCTCCTCTTAATGCGCTCCAGGATGCCATTGGCCTTCTGGGCCACGAGGGCACACTGCTGCCTCATGGTCAACCTGTCGTCCACCA
>VWPW01032734.1:0-12163 GCA_013389825.1 Crypturellus undulatus | reverse complement strand
GGCCGGGGCTGCGGCGGCTCCGCCTTTGGGGCGGCCGAGGCCGCGCTGCAGGTGCCGCCGCTGCGTAGCCACCGTTTTTATAAGCCCCCAAAAAAGAATTTACTTAAAAGGGATTTGGGAAACCTTAAATACGACTTTTTTTCTGCTTAAAAACCCTCGATTTAGCCTCAAATACGTGTGTTTGCTCCTGGGGAAAGCGCTGCAGTCAGGGTCGGTGCGTAGAGAAAACTGCTAGAAGCTCCAGCCCTAAATTTCTGTGGTAAAAGCAACCTTCTAGCCCCTCTATTAGCTAAAAAGAGGGTTTACTTGTGTTTTTAATTTAAAGTTGAAGTTTTCTCTGGCTTTGCTAGCAGGGGTTGGGCCTGGCAGCCTGTGTTTATGTCTGTTTTGTGTTTTTAAGGGAAACAAACCTTTGAAATTTGTCCCCACCGACAACATCAGTGCCAACCGTGACTCCAAAAGAGGCAGCTAGACCCCTAAAACCCCTCTTAGTTTTCTATAGAAATTGGTGCCGTTTAGGTTATCTGAGGGCATCTCAGTTAAGGTTTTGCTTGGACCACCGTGTTGCTCATTTTTGATTTCTCAGCTTGGAAACTGCAGGATTTTGCCTGTTTGAGTAAGAGAAACCACATGAAGAAAGGGTAGAAAGCGAAGTTAAAATTTGAGGCACATCTGGCTTATTCCTCGTGCGTTATTTAGATTATATCGGCCCGGAGAGGAGGGAAGTTTGTGGGCTGGTTAGTTACTCACCAGGTATTTCAAGCTAGTTAAGCTGTCGGGAGATCGAGGTCGGCAAGAAACAAGAAGCAAAAAAACCAAGCTGGTTAGGTTGGGCTCTGTGTGCTCCTGTGTCCTCAGAAATCTGGGAAATATCCAGCCCAGGAGTTGCAGGTAGCATTGGAATAGGATTGCAAAACCTCAGAAACGTAGGAAAAAGCATGAAGGGTTTTTAAGTGCCGTTGGATGTTGCGAAAAAGCTGATTCGAGAGGGCTCCTGTTGCCTCCACCGCTTGGCTGCTCTTTCCTGCCCTTTGGCTTCACTTTTCCATCCTACCAGGTGTCCAGGGAAATACAGCCTGGATTTCTGGGATGACATTTATCTTTTTAGTTATAAACTTAAAAAAAAAAAAGCTCTTTATTTTCCTCCCCACCCCATGCACTGGAGTTAAAATTACTTGCTGAAATAAGGTAATTCCAAGGAAACATCATTGCGTAGGAGGCTCTTGTTGTGTTTAGACACACTGAAGTTTCACGCCTTTCCTTTGCTTACATTTCTTTCTGGGATACTTTATGAAGTTCAACTTGACTTTTGCAAACATGGCCGTTTATCTGGTTTTAACCATCTTTCTGTTTTTCCTTCCGGCGCCTGCAGTGTTTTTATCATCTGTTGTCACTGGTTTCTATTTGTGATGCTGTAGCTTTGGGTTCAGGGCTTTTGGTTTGCAAGGACTTGTGCTTTGGGTTTCTTATGCGCATTTTCCCTCTTACACAATTTTGTCCATCTCTTTTATCCTCTGAGAAGTGCAGCTTATTCCTGTCTCATTAGAAACCCATGTCTTTCTCACCCATCAGAAACCCATGTCTTATTTTATTAATGCCCTTTGCAGAGGGGAACAGTCGAATGCTGAGTCTATAACGAAAGCCTTTAATTACTCTTAGTTACTAAAAGAGAAACTTGCAGTTTCAGCTGCTGAGCAACCACCTTTCCAGTCTTTCTAGTTGACATAATCACAACCCTCGCATACAATATCCAGTAAAAGCAACTTGCCAATCCTCAAAATCCTCAATATGCCTCTGGGCAGGACTGCTTGAGCACTGTGAGCGAATCTTAAATAAGGCACAGGCCTCGTATATCATAGCTTCATTTTAGGCAGAAACATCCCAATAGGCTACTTCTAATAACCTGAGGGACAGCAAATTTTAATGGACTAATCACAGGAGCGAGAAGGCCATTCCTGAGTTAATTCTGGCCGGCTCGGTGGTTTGCCTTTTCATTTTGAGCTCATCGCAGTGGCTTTTATAATTTACTGCTTGATTTTTGTGCTTGACCTTCCCTCTCCACCCCCAGCCTTAAATTAATTTCTTTTTTTTTTCCAAAGTAGGTGATGAATCTCCAAGAAACTGCTGTTTTCACTCTGCCAGGGGCAATTTAAAGGAGAAAGCAATTAAATGTTTTCAGGATGTAGCCAGTCCTTTCCTGAGTGGCTTTTAATGTTCTCCTGTATCTTTTCTTTTTTAAATTTAATAATTGGGGGAAAAAAATCCCTTCCCTCCACCCCACTTAAAGAAATTTTATTGGCTCTTTCCAAGCTGCTCAGATATTTCTGGCAAAAGATGGGGAAAAAAGAAAAGTTGTGCTTTGAGAATATAATTTGGACCAGATATTGAAACAGCTGCAGAGAAGATGAAACATGAAGAGCAGTTTTTAGGGATTTAAAACATGTTCTAAATGCCTGATAAGTGAAAATAGTAGCAGCTGGCCTATGCTGTGTGCAGGATATACTGGGTGCAAATTTAGGGATTTTCTGAGGACCCTGGCAGCTAATTGTACTCGACTGTATTAATTTATGCAAATGCCCTTGTTCCCTATCTAGAGCTGGAATGACTCTTAATAATAATAAAAAAGTGTGGTAATTATGGACTAAATCATCTTTAAATATTAGGATTTGCAAATAAGATACTGCGTATTGTTAGATTAAGGTTTGGATCGTGGTTACCGTATTCCCTCATTTTTAAGCAAAGGGAAAGCCAAGTGAAAGCCACTTTTCACTAGAAACCTCCACAATCGCCTTGTCCTATTGAGCTGTTTTCCTAAAATATTTTAGTGTTGATCCGTAGCTATTTTGGCTGAAGAGCTGTTCAAAGAAAACCCGTTTTTAACCTGTTCCAAAAACAGCTGGAGCGGAGCTGTCTTGGCTTGAATTCCCGGAAGAAAAATCTTTAACCCTTTTTTGGGATGTCAACCAGATGGGGCAAATTTGCCAAATTTATATATATGGCAAAATGACCTCAGAGTGGCAAAATTTGGGCTCCCTTTGGAGTAGGAATTACTAATACTCCTGCTAGAATAACATTGCATTGCAAAGCTGGCCTGGATGTTTAGAAAAGGACGTGAGGGTTTTGCAAGCGTCCTGCAGAAACATTTCTAACTGGGTACCATATACTTCATATTTCCAGGATTATGCAAGCTGTTTTGTGAGGGAAAGTAATCATTTTGTGTTTAATATATCTGTCATCATTGAGCAGTTTGTGTTTGAGAAGACCCCAGTGCAAGTGCTCCTCTCAGAAGGGTTTCTCTGTGTGTTTGTTTGCTCAGTTGTTGTCTTTTTTTTTTCTTCTCTTCGTGACCTCCGGGACGGCAGCTGCGCCATTATCCTTGTCAACAAAATCCCTTGTTTTGTCAGGACGGAAGAATTGGTCAGCGATGAGGAGGGGCCTTGGAAAAGCTTTTGTATTTGATGCTTTCTGGCTTTCTCTTTTTGAGAAGATGACACATTGGTCTCATTTGCTTCAAACTGCAGTATGTGAGACACTAGAACGGGCAACAAAATACAGAGCTATTAATTTTTTTTGTAGCAGGTATTAAGTTTACACATTGAGTCCCTTTCTGCTTTTAGGATGTGTTTGCATTCTGCAAGTATTCTGCAAGATTTTATATTTTGAATAAATATATGCTGTATATATTTATACATATATTTTTAAATAGGTATTTGGATAAGACTTTTTAACTGCTGTTTAAGTCCCTGCTTCTGTGGCCGTTTTCAGGCATGCTCTTGAGGGTTCATTAGCTGGTTTCCTTTTCCTTAAGCTTTGTGACCTTTGGACAATTGATTTTTGGTCTAGATGCAGCTCTCCTGTTCTTCTGAGGTGGAAATCCCTTGACTGTTCTTCATTTAGAGCCTTTTGGTTTAAGGTAGCTCCAAACGTGTGGTAAATCTGCAGAGAGAAATGTTTGCAGATGTTTTTGACCTGGTTTTAAGCAGGAGAAATGGGAGATGGATCTGTTGGCCACTGTGGGTTGCTGTGGTTAGAGGTTCTGCTTTTGCTTCCATGTGCAAACACAAGGTACAAATTCCATTGGAGAACAGGGATGCACTTCTGGAGAAGGTGGATATTCTGGGGAATATCTTGAAACAAAGCAGAAAGACCTAATTTGGAAGGTCCTGCAGTTCATCTTCCCACGCTCTTCCCATGTCTCCTCCTCGGACTTTTAGTGCCATACCTTTTATTTCCCATTCTAGCGAAAACTGTTTATAAAAGAGACATATTTTTTGAGGTTTTATAGCTATTGTTCTGTTTTTGGAGCTGCTTTCTCTACATAGCTGATGGCTTGGTGTTAAAATTATACATATTTGTGTTGGGAATGGGAGAACAGAACAGTCCTGCTGAGTCCCTGCTGCAGAACCATCCCTTCTGTAGGAGACTCTGGAGCCTTTTATCATGAGGCTTTTTCCCTGCTGAATGCTGGGTCTAGATAAGGATTAACTTGAAAGAAAACCTTTTAGCAAAGACAGTTTCCTGTGTTTGCTTAGCAAGAAAACTATACTGAGTAATCAGCTCTGCTTGAATTAGATGAGCTGCAGTGTTTGTTTCTTCGTTTTCTTTGTGCTTTTGGACTCTGATGAGTTCGATTTGCCTCTTCTTACTGTTACGCAGCTTCACCCATCTCTGCCCATGGGCATTTGTCCCAGGACTTGCGTGGATTTTGAGTGGTTGTTGGTTTTATTTAATTTCTTTTTTGAGTGGTTGTTGCTGTTCAGAAAGACACAACAATGTGGTTTGACTGCCCAGAGGAAACCAGGCAGAGTTGTCTGTAGGAGTCAGAAAAGCAGGGGAAAAAAGGGAAAAACCAAGTCCTTGGTGAAGCTTAAGATGGCTTGTTGGTACCATGTTGTGAAAGTAGACCCTCCTGTGAGGGAAAAATGGGATTATTCAATTGGATCTTGGACCACACTTGTGAGCGTCCCCTCCCAGGAATGGTGCTGGTGAGTTTTATATGTATTTATTTTTCCTCCTTGCTTTTTAGAAGTGCCCTGGAAAGTGCTTTGATGTCAGGCAGCAGGACCAGAGGAGATGCCAGGGTGCCATAACCCCTTCTGCTGTAGGATGAGAGCCAAAGCTGAGTCCTGGCACTGCTGGCAAGGTCCGCAGGGTACAGATTTATCCTGGTTTTTCCCTCAATGGGACATTTGTGACGTTGCTGCCTTTGAACCCGCGGAAGAGTGGAGCCCTTTGCAGACGGGGATAGGAGAGGCCGCATTCCTGCAGGGCATCCGAGCAGCTGTCTGGTGGTCAGCACTTGGAGCTGGGTTTTAAGGACGATTGTGGAGTGTTGTCCCGGCCATCTGGGACTTCCAGTGCTCTTTCGGTCATTTGGTTTCCAGCTTAGTCACGCTGGAAGGAATTAGAGCAGATATGGAGATTAACCGAGTGCAAAACATTGCCCAAGAGCTTCCTTAAAATGCTGCCTCCTGCTCTAGGCAGGGGAGAGTGCAGGTCCGGGGGAGCAGAAGGGGAACATCAGGATGCTCCCGAGCTGCATCTGTTCTTGCCGGAGAGGCCTTCCCAAGTGAGCAAGCAGCTTGACTCAGCATTTTAAGTGCTGAGTCATCCCAAGGCACATGCTCTGCTGCTTGTTTTGTCCACTGTAAACCCCCGAGTTCCCCATTTCTTGTTTTATTCAGGTGGTTGCTGGAGTGCAGAGGTTAGCGGCCGCTCAGATTTGCGAAATGCAACCCAAGCACGAGGCTTTTCCACCCAATCTCGTGTTTATAAAGCCATTACGGAGGCAATTTTTTTCTGACTTTGCTCTTTCCAAAGCCTCCAAGGAGGCAAACGGCCTGGCTGCTGGGAATAAGCTGGAAATTTTTTTGCGAATCGAGAACGATCTCTCTACTCCCCTCGGCTTTAACCTGGTTGTTTCCCCCTGTGCTACAGGGTGTCCTTTCAAGTCCTGGGTAGCTTTCCCTGGAACAACCGCATCTCATAACAAACGAGCTCTGGCAATTCTCGTGGCAGTATTTAATATTAAAACCTTTTTTTGATAGCGAGCAGGGTTGTTGCTTCCTTTGATGCTGGGAAGCAGCCGCACAGGGAGATGTCTGTTATTACTGGATACCTTATAAAGCAGCCTGAGATTTTAGCAGCGTTGTCATCCTTTCTGTTTTTATTTTTTTTTCCCCCTTCCCCGCCACCGCTGCCCTTTAAAATAAAACCTGGAAAGGAGGTGGCAGGGGGTGAGAAACACAAGCCAGTTCATTGCACCACTGGAGGTTCAAATTTCAGACGGGCCGCAGGGGCCTTGGCCGGAACGAGTCCAGGTTTTAAGCCTGTAAATTGGCTCTCACCATAGGTCGGTTAGTGTTTCGAGGAGCTCTAGGCCTTGCTGCAACCTGGACAAATCGGAGAAACGCAGCGTGCTATAATTGGAGTCGCTCCTGTCGCTTGTAGTTCCTTTAATAGAGAAGGTTGGGCAACTTTTGCTGTGGCGACTTGTGGAAACTTTGGCAAACTTCCAGCTCTCACATTTCTTATGCCCGGTGTCCTGTTTTTAAGTTTAGGGAAAAGGTAGCAACATTTAAGAACAAGGTGAGGGAATAATACTTTTTTTTTTTCTTTGTCAGAAACCGTTTGCAGCTGCCACTTGGATACTTTCCTGCCTCTTTCCCTGGTTTTCCCCCCTTATAAAAGGAGTTGGAACTTGATTAGGTACTAGTCACTTGAGTCCAGGGAAATATCTGTGGTGCTTCTGTTAAAGCCATAATGAATTTGACTGTTCTGTTCCAAAAATACAGAGATTTAGTCCATTTTATGCACTTAGAGCATGCTTTGCCCTAAGTGTGAATTACAGGTATCAACCATCTGTGTTGTCTTGTGCTGTCTGTTCTCTTCTACCTCCCTCTATCCCGAGATTGTAATTCCGTTTCTTTAGGCTAAATTTGCTCTGGAAATTGGGGGAAATGGGGATTTTGTGGTGACCAGAGCTGCTACGAGCCCTTCTGTTTTGCTTTTTGCTCTTAGCTAACCGAGAAAGTTCCTAGCTTTAGTGTTAATGCTGGCAGGAAAAGAGCTGACTGAAGAAAGCCACCCTGGAGAAGCATCTCCTCTGCCAAGGAGGTTTTTCTTGTGTTTTCTGGACAGCAATAAAACCCCAAGGGGCTGATCCTGGGTCCACTGCAAGTGTTTGGGGAGGATCTGTACAAATGCACTTGCTGGGATATTATCTGGTGATAGCTTGAAGCAGGAGATGCTGCGAAATGCTGAGTGCTAAACCAGCTCCTATATATTTTTGTTTAGATGTCTGAAATTAGTAGTTGTGTCACAGGGCACTTAATCTTCCCTGTATGGAAAAGGCCTTTTCCATATGTCTGCCTCTGTGGAAAGGCAAAGGAATTCTGGTGAACTGCTCGCCTTGCTGTGTGCAACGGCACGGAAGCTGCAGGAAGGGGCAAATAAGCATCACACTGAATATGCATTAACTCAGGGCTGGGCCTATTCAAAAGGGGAGGGCTAACGAGTTATTTCGAGGAGCCCTTTCAATGAAGGAGGCACTTCAGTGGCAACATGTAATTAAGCTCCTTGTCTTTACGCCTGCGCAAAAGCAGGGGGTGTGGGGTGGTTGTGGTTGTGCAAGCAGGCTTTTATTTGGGTATCTGCACTCCTTTGGAGAGTTTTGAGGCTCTGAATTGTTATTTTTGGGGTGATGTTTTGATGGGGCGTGTTGAGAAGTGTGTTTCTTGGACACCTGTGTGTGTCGCACTGTGCTACCTGGTACTGACTGCCTTTGCTGTCTGGTTGAGCAGGTGTTCTGGCGCTCTGGGCCCTAATCACGCATGTGATGTATGTGCAGGATTACTGGAGGACCTGGTTAAAAGGGCTGAGGTTCTTCCTCTTCATCGGGATCCTCTTCTCAGCCCTCTCCGTGGTGGGATTCTGCACATTCCTTGTTCTGGCTATCACCAAGCACCAGTGTAAGTATTTGGTGGAGCAGAGTAAGTATCAGGGGGGCAATTGGGAAATGACCAGCAATGCTGGTGTTGGTGGGGTTTGAAGGAACAAATAAGCTGCTGGTCCACAAAGCAGATCTGGGATTGAATGTAAGCTCCTCGCAGGCCTTTGAGATGTTGGGGAGGATCTGCAAGAGTAGCACTGCATTTGGGTTGGCTGCTGTGATATCTTGATGGCACAAAAGTAAATCTGCTGCTCGAGCATCCTCGAGCAATGCTCCCCTTCAGATATTTATTTGATAGCTGTTTGGATAGACCTGGTCGTCTTGGCAGGCACTCCGCAGTTTCCAGCTTTGTTTCCTGCTGGAATTTACTGCTATGAAAACTAAGGGACGTGCTCATAAACATCATCTCCCGCTCTCATAAAGCAGGTGGGTGAGGATTTTTCAAAGCCAAACGCGAATCAACAGGGTGCAAATGCCTTTTAAACTTGGTCAGCATATCAAGTTGTTCTGCTGTAAAATATTTAACTTGGTCAAAAGAGAGATTGCATCGTTACTCCCAGTATTTGGTTGGCATTACTGTTTTTTTTTTTCCCCCCTCACAGAAGTGGTCACACTCTGCTTGCTGCATTTGGACTTTAGTCCTTAAGAGTCCTACTGCTCTTCCCATGGTGCTGGGCAAGCTTTAATTGGGTCAAAATCCATCTGCTGCCCTGCACTTAAATCCAGGTTCATTCCTACCTCTGAGATTTGAGGACTTCAGCCTCCTGGAATAGCATGAACACTGTTGTAGGCAATCATTAAAAACACACACATGTCAAAAGAAAGCCAAACATCTTCCATCACCTTTCTTCTTCAAGGCATGAAGATAAAAATAGGAATTTTTAAGGAAGTGTAATTTTGGGGAGGGAAAGTGCTAATTTGAGGGTAAAGTAGAACATCTGCAACAGCTACTTCCATATGGAAATTTTAAGATCAATGCACTTATTGGGTAGGATTTACTGGGTGAGTATTGCTTTGTGTATTCTTAAAATAACTGAAAAATACACACACTTATGACAGAGCAAATGAAGTCAGATATGAAATTTTTTCATGCAAGAGGTGACATAAGTGTATTTTCAAATTTTTGACACTGCTAAATAAACTGAATGTTGCAAATTTGCATGAATATTGCTGACGTGTGCTTAAAAAGCAGAAGTTCATCCACGGGACTTTTAAAATAATCCTTAAGTGTCAAAATAGATAGAGAAGAAATGTGTTTGCATGAACAGCCTCTGAAAAGAGGCTGCATGTTCACTGGTGTGTGGTTAACACAGCCCTTCATCAAAGACCTGCACTCCGAGTGCCCCAATATACATTCAAGTCAGACTCAGACATCCTGGCCGCAGTATTATTTTATATTAAAGTTGAGTAAATGGTGCAAAATGAGTTGAGAGTGCTGGAAATTTAAGACATTAAGGCCTCTTCTGTGAGCACAGTTTACAGATGGCAAACTCCAGGTAGTGAAGTTACCGCTGCGCAGTGAAATCTGCCCTGTGCTGTTTGCACGGGGTTAATAGCTGCTGAATAAACTTATAGAAGAGCAGCTCATGAGTGTTCGTGCACTGGAGCTCTGAGCTGGGAGGCTGAGGTGGCTTCTTTCTGGGTGACTGCATGGGGATTAAAGAGGGATTTTTTTAATATATTCGTTCTGTGGATTGTTAAATCCAATCTTCTGGATTGTTAAATGTATTTTTCTTTTATTTTCTCCTAGCCCTGACTGATCCCAGGAGCTACTACCTGTCGTGCGTCTGGAGTTTCATCTCCTTGAAATGGGCTTCCCTGCTCGGCTTGTATGCTTACCGGTACAGGAATGAGTTCTCAGACATCGGTATCCTCAGTGACTTCTAACCCTCGGACTTCAAGCCTGTCTGATGGTGCTGAGTGTTTGCGTTGGCCCCCAAGGAATGGTACAGGCAAGAGATCTACAGGAAGCGGAGCAGGAACCCACCCAGTGCTGCTTCGTTTGTCTGCAGCAGTTTTTTTTTTTTTTTCCTAATTGCTTTTATTCAAACACATAGAGTTGGGCTAACTATGTCAATCTAGTCTTTCTGTAACTTTCCTGGGAGTCCGTGTGTCTGGTGGTGAGTTGAAAGACTCCATCTGCACGTGCACAGCGAGCCCAGGGTCACCCTTGGTGTTGTTGCTAAAGCCCAGGGAAGCTTTCAGGTGGGGAGGAAATTCTGTCCCCACCAGGAGCTGTGGTTTGGAACGTTGCAGATGCAGCACCCGGAGGTTTTGTCCTAGTAAATGAATCACCAGGTGGGTGTCCCAGATGTGTGTAGCAAACAACCCCACTGGGTGAAAGTCAATTCCATTTGCACCACTCTGTTCCTCACTGAGAAAGGGAGAGATGGCTCTTTTGAGGTAGGAAGCTCTAGGTATCTTCCAGCCCATCTCCCCTATATTTTAATATTTCCTTTTTACACTTTGGACTGGGAATAATTTGCAGATTCGGCTCTGTCCTGTGGTCCAGACCACGTGTTACTCTGAGCCCCAGGCAATGGGCCAGCAACAGAGAAGCATCAGTCATCCTAGCGCTCCGTCAGAGATGGAAAACGCTGATGGACAGATCTGGTGCTGGAGAAAAATGTTAGCTGAGCCTCTTGGGGTTGCATTACACTAGATGCTAATCCACGATCATTTAAAAAATACAGTATCTATAATACAGTATCTTTAATATGATTCCCAGTGAGTCTGTGACTAATGCAGTATTTAATGCTGAAATTTGTGGCAAGCAGGCATTTGGCTGTAAGATGTGCTGGGCTAAGGGCTTGCTTGTTTGAACCTCAGAAGCATGACTGAGTTTTCCAAAGGAATCTCTGTGTAATAGCGCTGTGTTTCCTTTTCTTCACTCACCTTCCCTGTGACAGTGACTTTTGAGAGAGGAGAGGTGGTACTTCAAGTATTCAAAGCTGCTTCCAGCAAGTCTTTGAAAAGTGTCACCTGTGTAATGCAACTGTACCTAAATCCTGGGCTCTCACGCATCACATAGGAGGTGGCAGGTCTTATGTTCATGGCTGCTGTGCTGGAAGCAGCTGGGCTTTAGCAACTTGTCTCTGCTGATCTCCGAAGTTCCCTCTTCAGTTCTAGGAGTGCACAGGGGCTGCTCTATAAACTCAGTCCGAGTGGATTAACCCTTGTGTTTTGCTCCTTGCCAGCAACTACCCTGGAAGGCTCCAAACCTTCAGGCATTTCTGTCTTTCCCTGCTACCTCCTCATGCTTTCAGACCAGGACATCTGTGACCTGGGGCTGTTGCTCCAGCACCAGTGAGGCAAGTGTTTAGCACACTTGGGTGCAGTTACCCTGCCACTTCCCCATGTGCTGCTGGAGCCTTCCCTGAAGGGCCTTTTTGGCCGTCCATGGCAGAGGGCAGTTGACACTGGAGCTGCCCAGGACTTTGTGACCAACAGAGCTGTGAGTAATGTTGGCCCAGCTTTCTGTCCTACCATACAAACCCGCCATTCCGAGCATTTTAGTCCTTTCTGGTTGAAATCTTCATGCCCAAAAGCTGTGGTACCCACTGTGGAGGTTGCAAGTGTTTTTGATGTAGGTAGTTCCACTAAGGCATCTCTTGTGTTTCTGCAGTGTGATGCCCGAGGGACCCAAATCCACCTTATGCTGTCCAGGTGCACCAGGCTGGGCAGCCCTTGCGGTGCACAAATCCCAGCAAAATGCGATCTCTGAAATCCACATGCATCTGCTGGCAGCACATTAAGTGGCTCCTTTCTCGGCCATGTGTCTAAACTGTCATACTGCCTCACCCCGGAGGGTTTTTGTTTGTTAAATTTATTTTTGTGACTCTAAATTTGCCTACAGACAACCCACTTAATCTACCCTGTTTCCTCTTCAACGTGTTTTAGCTCTGGAATTTATACTCGCATCTCGACTTTTTAAAAGATTGTGTATGTAAATATATAATATATTTTTACATTGTTTATGCTTTGTTTGCACGCTTGGTGTGAGGTCTGGTCCTGTAGTGGGATGATGCAATTCCCAGTGGGGTTCCTTCGTGTGTATCCCAGTGTCCCGTTGTACTAAATTGCACTAACTTGTATGTGACACCACAGTAAGAGCAGAAATACAGCTTCCTTCTCACCAAACCTGTGTCTGCAGTGCCTGTGCCTATAGAGTCGGTCGCTTCCATTTCTCTTTTAGGAAATGATGCTCTTTCC
>VWPW01032733.1:0-13394 GCA_013389825.1 Crypturellus undulatus | reverse complement strand
CTTGCGAATTACAACTCGTTTATCACACATGGAAATGTGCATGTCCCCATGTACCAGAGTGAGTCTCCCGACTCACAGTGGCCTGTGGGGGAGGCAGCAGCTCCATGGGGCACTGTAGGGTGGCTGGGATGAGCCCTGGCAGCAGGCAGCAGCCTCCCCACACCTCCTGGTTGCAGTTCCACGGAGAGTAGGGTTGCTATGGAGGCCCCTATGCACAGTGACACTGAGAGCTGATGGCTCACAGGGCCCCAGGGAACAGTCCTGGCGGCGTCTCCCTCCCTTCCCTCCATCAGGAGAAATACCCTGTGTGCCAGAGAGGTGGGCGAGGGCAGGGAGCCCAGTGGTGGCAGGAGGAGCTGGCAGGACCATGGGGGCGTGCGGGGCTGGTCTGGGAGCAGGAGCAGCGTCCTGTGGTGCTGGGCAAGGGCAGTCGCAACTAGCGGGAGCCTTGTGGGCCTCGGTGTGGAGTCTCCCAACCGGGAACAGGGGTCCTTGCACTGGGGTACAGCTGCTCACCCAGCCCTGCTCCCCTGGGGCCACAGCACTTACCCAGGGATGTAGTGGGGCTCAGGAGTCATCAGGACTTGGCTCGTCTTCAAGGCAAAGGCTGTGGACATGGCTTGCCAGGCAGGACCCTGGCAGGACCCTGGTCCAGAGCAAAGCAGTGTTGATTAGTCAGGAACTGCTGTGGGAGACAGAAGGCAGGACGAGTACCAGGAGCTGGGGACTGGGAAGGGAAGAGCTTCATGAGCGCCAACAAGGGCCGGGCAGCCTTGGCAATAGGCTGGAAGAACCAGGATGCACATGGGGCAGGGCAAGAGTTGGGATGGAGAGAAGCACAACTGGGCAGGACAGACTGGGAGATCTGGCAGAGGATGCACTTGGGGCAGGATAAGCAACTTCAGGAGTGGCTACAAGGCCAAGATGATGGAGCTGCCTCTGGAGGGGCTCTGCACGGCTGGACCAGGATATGATTAACAGTGCCAGAGAGAGACCTATTACTTTCCAGCACAGGTCACGGGAGAGCAGAAGTTGTCTCATCAATCACGACTCCACAGCAGTAAGTGGGACTGGCAGAGGACAGTTAACACGGTCACATCACAGTGACTCAGAGACGTCTGTCTGAAAACAAAGCTGGTATCACATTGACATGACACCTACTGAAGACGCTAAAACACTGGGAGAGTGTCAGCGTGATGGGAAACACAGGCTCATACTCTGCTGGATCAACTCTCGCAAGAGCTGCAGGCAGCACTGAGCTTGGATGGCAACAGAGGGACAGATGTCAGAGTCATCACCTCCCCAGACCCTCATCTGTGTGACCCCACTCACAGCAGTAGCCTGGACGTGCTAAGGCAGGATGCTACGGTCAGATGCTCAGTCTGGGATACACAGGACAGGACGGTGTGGTGGTAATAACCAATCCAGCTTGGGACTCAGGTGTGAAATCAGCTGCTGACATGCAGATTTCTAGTCTTTTTGCTGACTCCCTCTGTACTTCAGTTCCTCCATATGCACAAAGAAACCCAGGATGTTTCCTTTACACAAACTTTAGCAGCAGCATTTCCAGTGTCCACAACTGGCTTTCACAGTCCAGAGCCCCTCTGTCCTCTTACTGCCATGCCCATGGGACACCCTCGCTTCAGAGCAACAGCCAGCCAGCAGAGCAGCAGTGAAGAAAGGAGACCCAAGCAGCTGCCACCAGTACCGCAGTCACTGGTCTCTGCACGTCAGCAACTCGGAGTGGTCCTTGGATAGCAGCACGAGGGAGCTTTAAGGGAGGGTTTGAAAGGCTCCAGCCCTTAATGGAGTGCATTGCATGCTGGTGTGCTGTGCATGGGAGCAAGCATAGACCTAAGATGAGCCCATTGATGGGCCCTCCCCTTTAGAAGAGGGAAGCTGACCCCTCTGAAGCATGGATACACTTTGGGAGATGAAGATCCCAACCAGAAGGAAAAGGCAGGCTGTAGCACTACTGCTCTTAGTCTTGAAGGAGCTACATAGCTGGTTTGTAATACCAGAGAGAAGCAGAGTGTCAATGGACGGCTCTTCCACACGTACCAGAAGTTCAGGGAGGGAGAGGATGGGGAACTGAGCATCATGCAAGACTTGGATGAGCATGTTCTCATCAAAAAGCTGTCTGCTGATAACCACCACAATGTACTTTGTTTCTGTGGCTCTGTGCAAGCACCGAAGATTGAAAAGTCCAGTGCAGCCTTGTTCAGCTTCAGAAAGGGGAAATGTATGAAATGAGGAAACTTGGATAAAAACAAAGTTAAACAAAGCAACAAGGTCATATGGTGTCCAGTAAGCCTGCAAAGATTTAAGGCAATTTTTCAGGACTCCTACTGAGCCTGGTATCAAATGGCAAAGGGGAAGCAGCAGGGCCAAAGATGAGCAGAAACAGAAGGGTCCCCTTCAAAGAACTGAAGCCAAGTACAGATGAAATATATAGAGAGATATAGGAAATATATATAGAGATTATATAGATATAAATATATTTATTTATTTATAAAACTGGATGTAAAAGATCAATAAGACAAAAAAAAGTAAAGCCAAGAGCAGGAGGGAAGAACAACCTGCAATCAGTGCACAGTCCTTTTTGCAAACACTTCAGGAGCTGCAAATATTTCACTGTGTCTGTAGGGCAAATATGCTTTTAGGGCACAAAGGAGAATTTAGGGAAGACAAATCCATAAAGAAAAGCTAAGCAAGTCATTGCATTTGTCTCACTGTGGGAGAGCTCTGGGCAGCTCTAGCTATAGAGTCCTCTTTCTTGGTGACTCCTTGACAAAAATGATACAAAGACATCCAGAGAAGCGCTCTCCAAACAACTAGAAGAGCACGAGTGGGATCAGTCTGCCCTCAGCAGAAAGAGTTACCCTGGTGCCTGTCAAAGAGCACCAGGCTGAGAGCGCTGAGGTATTCACTGCAAGGTCATTCAATGTGTTGAAATGAGGGCTGGAGGTGCTTTCTGCTGTCCCTCCGCTCTCCCACCTGCTGCCAGGCTCTGGAGGGGTCACTAGCCTTAAGACCCATGAACCTGTGCTCATGCAGTGCCCATCCTCATCCACAGCAGAGAAGTAACATCCCATGGGGTGGCAACAACTCTGCAAAAAGTGGCTCCAATGCCAGTACTCTGGCTAGAGAGGTGGTGACCAGCTGTGCTGGAGGTGCCCTGCATTGCCTGGCTGTTCTTGACAGATGCTGGGGGTGGCTGCTCGCCCTGCTCCTTGGAAAGCCCTGGCTGCTCCTCTCTGCAGCTCCTTGCACTGCAGTGTGTCCCAAAGACATCTTGGGGAACATCTTGGCCCGCAGTACTGTCTTGCAACAGCCCCTGTCCTTGTGCAGAGCCTGGGTTACAGTCAAGGCTGGATTTTCTGATGTGCTGCAAGGGGAAGTATGAAGAGAAAGAATGAACGAGTGCACGAGGTTCCAGACAGCTGCTTGAGCCACACTTCCGCTATGGGATTTGAGGTTTCAGATGGAGTAATGAAGGGCTTTTGAGGACGTCACACTGATTGCATGGGTCTGTCCTGACAACCACTGTGCTGGGAGTGTCACACAGAGCCATTGGGGCTGTATTTTTTCAGCCTTGTTTGGTTTATGGAATTCCTCTAGCTGTTTTCCAAAGACCCTCAAATGAGGAACCTCTTCCTACTGGTGAGGTTTGCTTTCACAACCCCTTGTGGCCCCTCCCCACACCGAAAATCCCCAGTGTAGACTTGCACACCAGCACTCCGGGCTGCACCATGCTGCTGCTTGCGGGTCCAGGATGCACCCTGGGAGCCCGTGGCCCTTCTGCCAGGGCAATGTGTGCTTGGGAAAGGGAAACCCTGCACATGTTAGCTCTGTGTCTGAGCAAAGGAAATCAAAAGGCAGGGCCCTGTCCTGGGTAGCAGCTCTATTGCAGGAAGAGATGAAATACTGATGGGAAAAAGGAGGTTGAGGTTGCACTTCTGAGTAAATGGGGGTGAGAACAAGGTGTCCGGGCAGACTCCAGCTCCATCCAGTCCTGGAGTTGGTCCAGTCCTGTTCAATTTATTGATCCAGTCCAGGGTCAATTTATTCATCAATGACCTGGATGAAGGCACAGAGTGCTCTCTCAGCAGGTTTGCTGATGATACAAAGCTGGGAGGAGTAGCTGATACCCCAGAGGGCTGCGCTGCCATCCAGAGGGACCTGGACAGACTAGACAACTGGGCGGTGAGAAACCTCATGAAATTCATCAAGGCCAAGTGCAGGGTCCTGCACCTGGGGAGGAATAACCCCAGACACCAGTACAGGTTGGGGACCAACCTTCTGAGAGCAGCTTTCTGCAGAAAAGGACCTGGGCGTCACGATGGACGACAAGTTGACCATGAGGAAGCAGCGTGCCCTTGTGGCCAAGAAGGCCAATGGGATCCTGGGGTGCATTAAGAAGAGCATCTCCAGCAGGTCGAGGGAGGTGATCCTGCCCCTCTACTCAGCCCTGGTGAGGCCACATCTGGAGTATTGTGTCCAGTTCTGGGCCCCACAGTACAAGAGGGATGTGGAGCTGCTGGAGAGAGTCCAGCGCAGGGCCCCGAGGATGATCAGGGGCCTGGAACATCTGCCCTATGAGGAGAGGCTGAGGGAGCTGGGCTTGTTCAGCCTGGAGAAGAGCAGGCTGAGAGGGGATCTAATCAGTGTGTGCAAGGACCTCAAGGGAGGCAGTGAGGAGGATGGGGCTGGCCTCTTTTCAGTGGTGGCCACCGACAGAACTAAAGGAAATGGCCGAAACCTGAAACACCATAAGTTCCACAGGAACTTAAGGAAAAAATTCCTGACAGTGAGGGTGACAGAGCACTGGAACAGGCTGCCCAGAGAGGTTGTGGAGTCTCCTTCTTCCACTTCCACAGGAGTCTTCCTCCTGTGGAGGCTGAGGGAGCTGGGTCTGTTCAGCCTGGAGAAGAGAAGGCTGAGAGGGGACCTCATCAGCGTATATAAATACCTTAAGGGACTTAAGGGAAGGAGTGAGGAGGATGGGGCTGGCCTCTTTTCAGTGGTGGCCACCGACAGAACTAAAGGAAATGGCCGAAACCTGAAACACCATAAGTTCCACAGGAACTTAAGGAAAAAATGCCTGACAGTGAGGGTGACAGAGCACTGGAACAGGCTGCCCAGAGAGGTTGTGGAGTCTCCTTCTCTGGAGATCTTCAAGACCCGCTTGGATGCAGTCCTATGCCACGTGCTCTAGGTGGCCCTGCGTGTGCAGGGGGGTTGGACTAGATGATCTCTAGAGGTCCCTTCCAACCTCAACCATTCTGGGATTTTGTGCAGGGCTTGTCGGTCAAGTGAAGGATGTGCCTCAGCACAAAGCTGAGCCCAGCCCCAGGTTTGGGAGTACCGGACCCTCCTGGAGAGCACAGAAAAGAAGTCTATCATCACAAGGGACTGCTGGCTCTTCTAGGAATGTGTGAACAGGATTTCAGGACTCAGTTTCTCCCTAGCTATGTGCTTCAGCTTGGGCACAGGCCAAGCACCCCTGGCAAGAGCTACTAGGCAGCCTGGAGCACAGTTTAATCAACTGCTACCCTAGACCATCTTGGATGGTTGGTTTGCTGCTGTGGACAGATCCACCAGGCTCTACCATAGGGAGAGCCTCACTGGCAACCCCTTCCCTGCTGCTGCCTTCCCAGCTCTTCTTGCCCTTTCCTCCTCTCAGGGTGTCCCTGTGACACACCCAGACAGAGCATTTGTGCTCCCAGGCCCCAGGACAGCTTTTTCCTGAGCATCTGCCCTCAGACCAGTCTTAAGCGCCCAGCCATTTCTGCCAAAACCTTGGTGCACTTAGGGGTAATTAAAAGTCCTCCTGTGCCCTTTAGGGGCCCTTACTTCACAATCCCTTCTAAGTTCTCAGGCAGTAACAAGGGGAAGGTTGTCCTGACAGCCTGATATGGTTTCCACCTGACTTTTCCACACCAGTGTACAAGTTGCATGTTCCTGCAAAACCCCAGGTCTGGAGAACTATGAACCAGCAATGTTCATACGTCCTTCTCAGACCTCTGAGATCTGCACAGAGAGCAAACGTGCCAGGTATTGTGGCTGATGGCTTCTCCCATGTAAAAGACTGAAAACTAGGTGGTTCTCAGAAGATGAGAGCTCCAAGAGATGTGAGATAGCAAAAAGGGATATGAAGCTGCCTGTTGCCCCAGCACACAGAAGAGAAGACTGAAAGCAGCATTGGCACTGGTAGAGGTTCCCTCTTCAATGAGGAAGCATCTTGCACCACATGCAATTTCTCTGTGTGACTGCTTCCTTTCCTTGCTTGCACCTCTTGCAATCAGATGGGTGAACTGAGAGGCAGTGAGGGGTCTGAGACCTCAGTCGTGCCCTGGGACTTTTTGCTAACATGGCCCTGATATGGGCCTTTTTCCTGGTTCTTGCACCTCTGCTGGCTGCCTGGGAACAGGAAGAGCCTGGTCCTGAAGTCCTAGAAGGAGCCAAGAAAACAGGTAAGACTTGACTTGTTGGTTTAGTAAAACATGAAGAAGTTTTACTGCTCCTCTTTCCATTGGCTTGCAAAGAGTCTTTACTCCATTTGGCTCAGAGCAGCTGTGCTGGAGGGACAGTCTGTGGGAGCAATGAAGGAGCAGGGGCTTAAGGTTTAGGACCAGAAGCCATTTTATTGAGCATCAGATCAAACATATATTCTCCGAGTATGTGAACATGCACTGTCCACGTGTTGTCTGCACGCTCCCTCCCCCTGATTCCAGCCAATTCTTTGACTCTATTGCTATCTGGGTCCAATCCTGCTACCAGACAACAGGTAACCAAGCAGAGACCGGTGCGTCCAGCCTGCGTTTTAGATTTCTCTATCTGCTAATCTGTTATTCCTAACTTTCACAGTTTCTCACTCTTAACCTTCACAATTCCTACAGTTTCCCACAGTTTCTCACAGTTTCTCAGCTTCTCATGGTTTCCCACAACAGTCCAAGTCCCAAGACAGTCCAGCATCAGTCGGGTAGCATTGGGGTGAAGCTGTGTTTGGGGGTTGAGAGCAGCAAGCCTCAGCGTGCTGGGAAAGCCTCCGAGAGCGTGGAGGCCATAATGTTCCTCTGGAGCGCGGGCAGTATCTCCATGAGCAGGAGTACTCGGCTTTCCCCAAGACCATCAGAGCAATGGCCTCATCACAAGAGTGATGGGTGATTGATAGTCCTTAGCAAAGAAGACCTCTGGAGGTGTGCTCTGAGTCCCTGTGTTGGTGAAGAAGTCTGCTCTCCTCAGAGCCCTGGGATGCAGGAGCAGCAGTTCAGTGGGATTGCTCCTTAAAAGGCTTCTGCAGACCCAGAGAGACCAGGGGCACTTCCCAGGGCTCTGCCCACTCTTCCTATGGAGACTGTGTCTTGTCTCCCATGCATCTGTAGTGCTCCCTGCCCCAGGAGCTGGAGTGCCAGAGCCTGTGTCACGTTCTCTGCGGAGAAACCTGTGAGCGGTGACTTTCTGTGACAGTGAGCACAAGTCACCTTGTCCATTGCTGGTGGCTGGAGGGATGCTGCCCTCACAGCAAGGGACAGCCCTCAGCTTCCCCTCAACAGCTCAGAGGAGATCTGGGGTAGGGACAGATCTGCACAGTGAGCATGGAGCATGTACCTCCCCAGGTGCAGGTAGAGGTGCCTTGCAGCCAGGCTTGCTTTCTTGGAGTGGATCATGGTTGTTTTGCTAGTTCTAGCATCTGTCAGCAAAACTGAATAAGGAGGCTAATATTCACATCCAAGCAGAGTCATTTAATGTGTCTCTGCAGGGTTGAATGTTGTATGACCTACCAGGAGGCCAGTGAGACAGTCCAGCTTGGCTCAGTGGGAGAGACTGGTTCAGCTCCTGGGGCTGTGACCCTGTGTTGTTCTGCATCTGCCTGAAGCCAAGTCTTTCTCTAAATTAATCTTTATTAAGCTAGATGACAAAAATCATTACATTAGCAACTGCTCACATTTTCCTGACTGGCTGTGGGGATGTCTCTGGGATGACTCAAGTTAAAAGGAGCTGATTAAAGACCCTGGCTGCCACGGAGACCTGGGAACAAGATGTGAATCTTTGCTTGCCAATTCGAAGCTGAAGTGTTTGTGCTATGAGCCATGGACCATGAGCACTTCAAGGCCATTCCCAGGCAGAGGTGCCCCAGTGGCTGCAGGGACCATGAGCGCAGCACTCCATCACTCAAAAACTGAGGGCTAGCCCACAGTGCTCCCCCACAGGGCCAGCGAGCGCAGATCATGTATTGCCGGGCTCTGCAACCCACAAGCACAGCACACAGGGGCCAGCACCTGGCTGCAGACACAGCAAAGAGCCAGGGACCCTCGTTGGGCTCTGCGTAATTCCATTCCTGGATGTCCCAGGAGGAACCTGTGGCTGACGCGGTGGAGATGGCACTGCTGACTTTGCACCTCTGTGTGTGGGAAAAGAGGAACCGAGACATGCGACAGCTGCAGCCAGTGAGGCAGGCAGTCCTGCCTGTGTCCTCGGCATGTGGACTCATTCCATCCTGGGCACTGGGCGCAGGAGCTTCATCTTGCTGAGGACAGACCTTTGGGGATGGCCAGGAGGGGCTCAGGGTCCCCTGGGGTGGAAGAGGCCTCCATGGGGCAGTGGAGCAGGGTCAGGCGAGGGAGATGAGAGGCATAGAAGTGGAACACCCCCCAAGACCCCTTTCCCAAATGTCCCTTAGCATTTCCCATGACTTTGGCAGATGGGAGGGATGATTAGGGAGGGGGGACCATCCCTGTACAGATGAGCTTCTCCCACTGCATGATGCTGCCCAACATCAGGGCTCCCACATGCTGAGTACTCCTGTCTCTCTGTGTCTCCCCATCGCCAGTCCCAGTTCCTGAAAAGCAGAAGACATCACTATACTTTCAGGGGTGAGGATGGGGATAGGAACAGGGATTCGGGGCAGTACCATGGGCTGCAGAGGACCTGGGCACAATAATGTACCATGGCAAGGCAAGAGATTCATGCAGTGTACGTGGTGCCAGTGTTGCGAGGAGCGGGCAGGAAAGAGGCGAGCAGCTGCAGCAGAGGATGAGGTCAGTGTGTGTCATGCAGTGCAAGCTGGGGCGGTGCCTCTCCGCTCGCACTGTCATCTGGCAGCAGAGCCACGAAAGGTGCTTTGAACAAGGCACATCATTGCCCTGTGTTTCCTATTGTCTTGCAGGTTTTTCACCCCCTGGGTTTTCCCACCTGTACAAGAGCCTTATCCCCTTACAGATCGGTGAGCCTTGGAGGGAGGTGAAAAAGTTTCTGGGGGGCTTCTCTGAAGGGGCAGGGTCTATTACCCATGTTATGCAGGCTGTCCTAGCCCCTTTCTCATCAGTCTTGCTCGACATTTTGCAGTGATGTATTAGCAGCTAGCAAGGAGTCCTAACTAGGATCATGGACGACGGCAGGTCAGTGGGTATTAGCTAGAATAAGGCCACACTCGCACTGGAAGATTTTGTGTCACATCCTGGCTGCTAACTGTGTGCTCCGCTGTGCTGTTGCTACCTGTCACCAGAGTACAGATTCAGGAAATGTTTTTCTCATTGTCTATTCTTAAGACTCTGTCAAAGGTCCTTTTGTGTGGCAGCATAGCAAATGTTAAAGCGCTGCTGCTTCCCCTGCCCTTCTGCAAAGCCTAGTCCAATGCCCTGCTTTATCACCCCTTTTCCTTGGTGCCTCTCACATGTAGAGCAGCCCCAAGGTCTAATCACGCTGCCGATCGCACTTGAAGACTCATGCAGCAGCTTTGGCTGCACGAGCAGCGTGGCAATGCGTTAAGTGCCAATGCACGTGTTCTTGGTCGCTTATAGTACCGCTCTCTGCTAGTGAAAACAGTGGTGGCTTTTCTTAGCTTGTGTCAGTAAACATGGGGTATTAGATGCAGGGTAGACTCCAATGCCAGCAGCACGTCAAGAATACTGCAGGAATCTGACCCGAATAACCAGAATAGCTATTTCTGCTTTCTTCTGATGCTCTACAACATCCTCTTCTAGGGCACGGTAGGGCTTTGCTTTGCCTGTCAAACTCACTAACTCATTTGCAGCAAAGACAGATATTCTGGATGTCTTCTGTAAAATGCTTAGTGCATTCGCAGGTTTTAAAGCATAATAATGAGAATATTCATTTAATAGTATGAAAGGAAGAAAAATGTAATAGTTGCCTTTGACTATATGGGGCAAATGCATTAACCTTTTATCACCACTCCTGGGAGTGGTGATATTTTCTGTTTTGCAATGAGCACATATTACACGTTATGAGAGGTGTATGTTACCCCATATTTTCCACACTGAAATTTCACTCATCTTAGCCTCTTTCCTCTACTTGGGGGGAGAGGGGCCTATGGGTGACTGTTTCCATAATACAGTGCATGTACTTAAAAAGAAAAAAAGCATGGGCAACTATTTCTTTGCTCCCTGGGATGGTGCTAGTCCCTGCAATGCCAGACGCCCTACTGAGTGTTTCTTTCTGCTCTCCCTTACGCTGCAGCGCCCAGTCCACCAGGCAAGGGCAAGGAGTGTCGGGCCGCTCTGCACACCTGGTGAAACTGGGGCAGATCCGGTATGCTCTGACTCACCCCCATGCAACTTCCCATGGCTGATGGCACTGCAAAAGCATACAAATATCCGTCCTGGGATAGAGTGAAGGTTCCTCTGCTCCAAGGATCTCACTGCCCCCTGCAAGTGTTACCAAGAAGGAGGATGATTATAGCAGAACAACCACTCTTCAGAAACAGCCACAGGTAGCAGGCATTGACGGGAGGTCTGAACCAACCCTGGGAAGCAATGTTGCACTCTGGCATAGGGTTGCAATCCCACTGCCCAGATGGACTAGCATTGATGTTGGTAGGAAGACGCTGTCCCAGCTACCTCTCAAAACCTACGCTCTGTCAGCACCCTTTCCCTCCTCACTTCCAGCCCAGAAGGTTGTCATGTCCTGTGCTGCTGGCGGTGTTCATGCCACCGAGGAGGCTGTAAAAGCCCCCAGCATCTGCCCTTACAAAAAGAAAAGTGAAGTTCAGGACTGAGGACAGTCCGATATAGATCACCTGTGCCACGAACTCTCGCACCCACGTGGACTCCCGCAGTTTGGTCAGAGATGTTTCCACTGGCAGGGTTTCATTTCCTCAAATTGCTCATTGCCGGAAGCCAGTTGCTGTGGACCTCTTTACAAACAGTGATGGTTCATGTTTATGCAGTGACACAAAGCTGGGAGGATCCTTGTGGCTGCACAAACCTCATGCAGAAGTGATCTCAGCCCCTGAAATGCAAAATTGGAAACACCTTTGCAGCTAGCTCTCATCTGGATGAAAGCACTACTGCTTAATTTATCAGTTTGGTGGGATTTCCTCACATTTACTTGTCAGGGCTTTTATCCTGGCTGAGGTTATGTAGTTGTTGTGGTCTGCTGGCCTGTTGCGCAAGGAGTGCAGAGCAAACACAGTTTAACAGTGAGTCTTAATAGTATTTATGTGTGTTATGAGGTAGGGCAAGATCACAGTCTGCACTTAGAAAGCCTTTGCCTCATTACAGCCATATTTGTTGGACAAAGAATGTTCTTAGGTGAATTTCTCATCGTTACGTGAAAAATTGGTATGTGGTTAGTAGAGACACAAATCAGTGTCATAAAGAGGTAGTACCATATCTGCATAGAAACTAATAAGTAACTATTGAGAAACTAAAATGAGTATGAAAACCTACCAGTTGCATAATCCATGTGCTGTAGAATGCAGCTGGTAGTTACATATAATTTCAAACTGAAGTTACTGTGCAGAAAATCTCGCTGTCAACTGAATGTCCAAAACAGAGACAGAGGAGTCCTAAAACTTTATTTGAATAAAGGGAGAGTCCACCGGGCATATCCCTGTGGGGTCTCTCAAATTGCTGGAGGACACAGCCGCCCCTCCTTTATCCTAATTTCCTGACCGAGGGACGCCTTCTTCTCCCCAGTGGCCAAGGTACTCAGAAGTTACAGCCTTCCTGGCCTGCCTACACCAAACTCCCTGCCTCCCTCCATCTGTTCTCACCTGAGGTCACCTCCTTTGCTGAAGAATGTGGGGGAATTCCCTTATTTGTAAAGGCCCCCACCTCTTGGCATCTGCTCTTTTGTCCCACTCACTCGTGGCTCCGCTCAGTCTCCCCGCTCCCTTTGTCCTGCTCTTCAGCCAGACTGTGGGGGAATCCCATTACCTGTGAATACACAAACTTGAGCATTCCACTCAAAAGGAACACAGGGCCAGGACATGTGCACCTGAAACAGAGGCTCCATAAGGAGCTGTAGGAGGCTCCCCTGTCGGCTGGTGCCGTGTCACGAGTCCATGTGGCAGTTCCTGAAGGGCTGGTGTCTTGTCCTGCAGCCTGCTCCGTGGCAGGAAAGAGAGCTAGGTCTGGCCTGCTGCGCACATCTTCATGCCTGCTCTACACTCGTGGGACCGGTCCAGTTGCAGGCAGGTGCAAATGTGCCATCTCAGACTGTTGCTTTCTCCCCACACAGCGATGCGCAGAACAGATAGCTTGCCTGAGACTGTGAGGTCTTCCTTGGACAAGGAGGAGTTCCTGGTGAATGAGACAGTGTTAATGAGCTGCCCTGAGCACTCTGAAGGTGAGATATTCAATGCTACTGTAAGGCCTATAGAGGGTTAACAGGGTAGCGTGCTTTCTGCTTCTGTAAAAAGCTTGCACACTAAAGAAGTATAAAGCATAGGCTATGTGATCTACAGTTAACCTTGTCATCTGCTTCTGTAAATATAGCTTGCTACAGTCAAGGACAAGAACTAACAGGATACCATATCCTGCTCCTTGCGACCACGAGATAAGATTCCAGACTTACCAAACAGAATTGTGAAGGGAGGATTAGTCGTAAATAATGGTAGCCATAAACAACGTTTAATGAGGAAAGTTGCAGTCATCTATAAAAACCCGAACCTCTCCTCAGACGGCGCGGATCTCAGAACCAACTGTAAGAGGTCCGCCGCCGGCCGGCCGGCTAATAAAGCTTGCTTTTAAACCACCAGGTTGAGCGTGCGGGTGATTACTGGGATTACGGACTAACAGTCTGGGGACTCGTCCAGGATCCCGTTTCGGGGGGGGGCTGCCCTACTCATTTCGCCAGGGGAACGCTTCCGGGGGAGCGCTACCTGACCACGTTCCAGGTCCCCGGGTCTCGTAACCTCTAGGTAAGGGATCGTATGATCCATAAGGGTAAGGGGTGCCCCGATTTGGTGGTGGACTGTGGGAGGTCTGACGAGACAATAACTCCCCGCCACCGGCACACACTGGGACGCCACTGCGTTGCCTTGGGAACAGGTTTAGGTTTTTTAAAGTTTTTTTTTGTGGTTCGTGTTCTTTGTGTCTTTTTGTGTCCCTTTGTGTCTGTTGTGCTTTGTTTTATTCGTCCCTTGA
>VWPW01032732.1:0-40620 GCA_013389825.1 Crypturellus undulatus | reverse complement strand
AGTCTGGTTAATGCAGGAGCTCTCAAAAGTTTTTTTTTGTTTGTTTGCCTTTTGCCTTTAAAAAAAGGGGTAACAGAAGAATCATGATAATGCATCTTACAACATCAAGCTTGAAAATACAAGTCACTGGAGAGTATACAGTGAAGACGGTCAAAAGTACATGGGCACGCCTGAAAGATGCAGTATCCTCCTTTCGAACCAAGCCCTCCACCCAGCCAGGGCTGCGGTAGCTGCTCCTTCCCTTCCACCCCCTCTACAAAAAGCTGCAGGTTGGTCTCCCTGCAGGACACAAGCGGCCCTGAGGGCAGGCGCTACCATCCCCAGAAACATGCCCTGCTGCTCACCCAAACTGGTGCCTCTCATGGTGGAGGGGGGTGGAAATGCCATCCCCATGGGGCAGCATGCCAGCCCCACGCGGGCTGGCAGGAGGGCCAGCAGTGCTTGAGCTGCAGCTGCTGGCTCTGAGCGAGGGCTGGAGGCCAAATCACCCCTTCCTGGCAGCCCAGGAGGACACGCCAGGTCCCATGGAGCCCGAGGGGAGCCACACCAGGCAGGCAGTTGCAGGGAGGCCCTGCTGTGCCCAGGAGTTGCTTGGTGCAACCTGCAGCAGGAGGGCAGCAGGGAGCACTGGGGCTGCCCTCCCTGCAGGGCCAGCCCCAGCACCACTGCCCTTCAGCAGAGGGAGCCCAACACACCAAAAAGCGCAGCCATCCCCACTGTGCTGCCTTCCCCTCCGCTCCGTGGGTCAGGGCTCTAGGCTAAGCACTTGCCCCGGGACTGCCTCTGCTGCCCCCGAGGCAGAACAAGCCTGGCCAGAACAGCCACGAGGGCTCCCAGCACTGCAGAAGTGACATCCCCAAGATCAGGGAGCCACCAGCAGCTGCTCAAGCTAGGGGCTCCTGTGCCAGCAACAGCCTCGCACCCACGTGGGGACAGCACAAAGGCTCCAACTCATCCAACTGCACCGGCCTGGCAGCACCAGGGCCCAGGCCCACAGGAGGGGCTGGCTGCTCACCAAGGGCTTTATGGTGCCACAGGATGGAGGTATCAGGGTCTGTAGGAATGAGCATGCAGGAGCCTCCAGGTCCAAGAAGGAAGGGGGACCACAGCATTTGCTAAGAGGACCCAGGAACATGCAGGGGACCAGGGGGGATGCACAGTGCTTGTCAAGGCCAAACCCTGGTTTCTTCCTGCCCTAAGTCTTCACACCTCTTCCACCTCAGAAGACCTGGGACATCCTTGCCCCATAGCCCTGCCCAGGGTGGAGGAGAACTCAGCTCACACTGCTGCTCCTGCCCTCAACCCAAGAGAGCAGCCTTGTGCTCCCCACTCCAGGCACAGGCAAGAGGAGCCTGACTCCTGTCCCCATTCCTGAGCAGCAGAGCTGGGGCACCACCACCTCACAGGCAGGAAGGGCTCAGGCAGGAAGGGGATTCAGCTGCAGTAAGCAGGGGCTGCAAGCAGGGGCATGAGGCTGGAGCTCCTATCGGTCTCTCCCCCAAAACAGGCAGGCTGGATGCTGGCCCCCAGGGAGGCTCACATGGCAGCAGAGAGCACTGCTGGGAGAGGCTATCAGCAAAACTCACCAGTGCTTTCTGCAACCCCAACCTAGTCTGAAGGAAAAAAAAAATAAAGTAAAAAAAAAAATCAAAAAATAAATAGCAACCGAGGGCTCAGTTGTACAGAGGTGAAGAGTTAAGTATTTATTTCAGGGTTCATATCACAAGCCTTTTTCAAAGACAAAGCTGATTGTGCCCTCCAAGGATCCAAGGGCCACCTACTTCCTAACCTGAGCAGGCTGAAAAGGAATACTGTACCTTTCAGTAACATCCCATCAAGCTCAACACACAGCAGCTTTACACTCTCCACCCCATACCTTAGAAAGGAAAAGCCACCACCACGAGGCTAAACAAATGTACACACGCTATTATTGTAAATGGAGCAGCTAAACCTTGGCAATTTGCTTTGTGTGGATTTTTTTTTGTCTTCCCCATAAATGCAGCACTTGAGCTCCCAAAAAACCCAGCTTCCAATGGGTTTGTTCCAGCTTTAAATACATTAAACATCTCAATGCAAGACTGTATTTAATTCCAAAAAAATCTAAACGCGAGCAAACCTGTTTCGCTGTGAGCGTTTCGTAGAGAAGTGAAAAGGGGAGTTTCTTTTTTAAAAAGAAATCATAATACAGTGATGAAAGGGTTAAGAATGCAAGAATTCAGACATTCTGTGGAGGGTCTCTAAGAGGTCCATAAAAAAGGAGCAAACAGATCCATACAACAGGAGACAGCAGGAGACAAGAGTTTGTTGATCCCCCCCCACACACTTTTTTGCTGGACTGCTGCTAGGTTACCGCTGCTCCCTTCTGGCCTGAGTCGGCAGGGCAGTACAGGGGCACTGAGGGAGCAGGTCACGACTCCTCATTGCCAGAATCATCGTCGTCGTAACAGTCGGCGTCCTCCTCTTCCTCATCTTCATCATCAATGTCGTCATCGTACAAGTCGTCGTAAAGCAAATCCGAACTGTTGTCGTTGGAAGGCACTTTAGTTTTGACGCAGTACTCTGCCAGCGTAGTGGGGACCTTCACGCCATCCTTTTCTGCCTCAGCTTTAGTCGCCAAAACCTGTTTCCTGTGGGAAGGAGGACAGAACAGTGTGATGGCAGCTGCCTCCAGCCACGGCACAGCCCAACCCGCCACCTCCCTGTACCCCAGCTTGCCCCCAGCCCAACTCCGCAACTGCTCAGAGTTAGGACAGGGGCATCAAGCCCTGCACACACCTGGCCAGACACAGTTCCACCACAGGGTTTGGTTCCCATAGGCTGGGGTTCAGGCGCACTTTGGGACAGTGGGCAGCACACGCACCACCTCCCGCACGGGAAGTCACTGACACCACAGTGCTCCATTAGACCTGCCAGGGCGCAGCGCCTCTTCCCTCACACGAGCTGCCTCACCACAGAGGGGGAGCTTGGGGGCTTCCCCAAGATAAGTTACCTGAGGCAGCTTTGGAGATGACCCAACAGCCTTCCTCACCACTGAGGACTACCCTGCTCTGCTCAGAGCTGAGCTTTGCAGCTGCATTCAGCACCTCTGTGTCCCAGGAGCCCATGGTTCCCCCTGAACACAGCTGTGGCCAGCAGGACACAGACAGGGTCTCCTGTCACCTCGAGCAGCAGCAGCAGCGTTATGAGCCGCTCCTCACTGCGCCTGGCTGCCACAGCAAGCAGCAGACGGCAGCCCATCCCGCCGCCCGCTCCGCCTGCTCTTCAGGAACAGGCTGCCATACTCGGGTTTATGCAACAACCCCATCTCTGCCGAAGCCAATGCCGCTTGAGGGGACTAAGATAGTCTCCCAAGGAGGCTTCTTGCACACCCAGGCCAAGAACCAACAGGTACCTGCATGTCCAAGAGCTGCACGAGCACAGATATGGTCTTTTGCCAGGCATGACCTGCTGCATTAAGTGCCACACTGTCTGTGCTTCCACACCCACATGGGATGAAGTTTTCATTCCTTCCAAAACCCCCCATAAGCTATTGGCTTCTGAGCAGAGGCCAGCCCAGACCGTGCCGTGCTTACAGCTAATCAAACGCAGGTTCACAGCGCTTGCCAAATCCTGCTGATGCTCCTTCGAACTGAAGGGACAAGATTATGATTCACGAGTGCATTAAGCACAGAATTAGTGGGATGCAGTCACTTTGAATCACATCCCAGGCAAGGCAGGCAGTGCTCAAAGGCATAGCAGTGACTTTGACTGGGATTTACTAGCAGCCAGTAGACTTTGCAGAGTATCATGCAAGATTACTCTGAAAAGACCATTTTGAAGACAGATCAGCCTTGTCCTTCTGTTCTAGGAGTTTGCGCCACTTTGAAAGACCTACTGGGACTAGAAACGAAGACTTAAAAGATCACAAAATTTAATTTCCAAAGCAACAACCACAGTTAGAATTTGGTTTCAGCAAATCCTGCAAATAGCCCATTTTGGAGGATTCTCAGTAGAGGACTAATAGCAACACACATGGCAAAACTTACCTAATGATTTCAGCATACTCCTTGTCTTTTCCTTTACTGTCCCTCCATTTCCTGAACATGACCGATGCATCCACATTGGCCGGAGAGAATGTGTTGGGCTCATTAAGCAAGGAGATTACGCTCAGTAAGATAGTCCTGGAAAAGGTAACCACAGCAACAGTCAGAGCTGAGCAAGCCTGGATTCTGGCACCAATGAATCCTTTAAGTGGTGCATCAAACACTGGTTTAAGGCCAGAACTTAAGCCAAGAGTAACTGAACCAACAGTTGAAATGAGAGCAGATATTTATACTGATGGTCAGGCACTGACGCTCACAGGGAAGGTGACATGATACAAACTATCACGGATCTAATTTTACTAGAGAGAGAAGAATAGTAAGGCACCTCAGAGCACACCAAAAAGTCAAAGAGCTCCTTCCCCCTGGCTGAGGTCAAAGATTTGTGTTGTCACAGCACCTCTGCAGACCTGACCAAAGGACACCTCTGAGGTAGAAGTGCTTTTGCACTGATCAAGAACCACAGTTCACAAGTCATTCAGGTGTCATGTCTGAGTGTTCCCACCCAGGCCAAGCTGCAGTGGCCATTCCTTTGCTATCTGACCGCAAAACTCCAGTTCTACACAGCTAGCAGAAGAAAGAAGGCATAGTAAGCAGATGGAAAGGGGACACAAAGCCAGGTGTGTTCTGGCACCTGGTCCCTCACCTGTTTGGGATGGGGGTGGCAGGCAGAGCTCTGGTGAGTCCAGCTTGTCCCTGCTGCCTGGGAGTGGGTACAGGGTTGGGAAGGGGCTTGGTGAGCCTACTGGCAAAGGCAATGGCGAAGTAATGCAAATGCTCTTCCACACCCAGGCAAACCACCAAGGGCCTGGCAGCACCTGGCTGCTGGTGCTCAGCAAAACCATCATGAACCAGTCACATAACCCTCAGACAGACAGACCTAGCAACAGCACGGAGCTGGCTGCTCTCCTCTATACACGTTCACTAAAGGGCAAACGACGCTTACCTCATCCAGAGCCTTTTCTTATAAGCCTCTGCATTTTCAGAGCTGCTGCCCTTGGGCACTCACATGTTGCCATGAGAGGTATGAGCACAAAACCCAAAAGCAGACCACATTGGGTAGCTCTGCACACTCATCACTTGGCTGTAGCCATCAGGACAACAGCTTCATATCCTGAGGGTGACCCCTGGGCAAAAGCCTTAGAAGTTAAGTGGAAGGAAAGAACACAGACAAATAATAGATCTCAAGATACAGCACTACACAGGAACTCCCCTGTACGACTTGACTATTAAAAGGGACTAGTCTCCACTGCACTTGCATTGATTCAGAGATGCATGCGGAGCACTGTGTGCGAAGTACATTTAATGTGTCTCGGATACAACTACAGCAAATGCTTGCCCACTTGGATGGTTAGTTTCTTGAACAGTTTTGACATTAAATGCTTATGTCCAGAATGCTCAGCACAACCATCTGGATAGTCTTCTAGAATTTATTTTCCAAACATTAGAATAAAATACGAAAGGAGAACAATAGCTCTAGAGAAAGCTGATCCAACTGGAGTGATGGGCAAGAAGAAAGGTTCTCCTTCACTTCACCCAGCTCAAAGATTTTTCTTTTAGAAGTATCTGATTCTTAGGAAACATGCTATAAAGGCAGCATGTTGGCTCCTGCACTAAAGCAGTTTCACTGTAGAGCAGGGACAGCCCAGGGAAAGCCCAGGACAGGAGTTGATATTAAGGCTTGGTGTCTGTTCTATCACACTTCCATTAGTGGAGACACTTCCATCAGTGGAGTGAGGACAGAAGCCTATTTCTACCCTGGTGCCCCAGACTTCAAAATCAGTGTACCGACACTTAAACATGTCACTGAAGTTAGTGGCTATCAGAGGTGAAGTGCTCTTATCTGTTCATTCATGGAATTGATTAGACACATTCATCAGGATCGTTGCTACCCCAGGAACTGGGCACCTCACTGATTCAAACCCTGCTTTCATGGGTAGGTAGGTAAGATGCTCCAGCTCAGGAAGGATCCCAGTATATGGCATCCAAGACCCCCAAAACCACAGAAGAGCTTGACTGAAAGTGTCTTCAGCTCTGAAGACTAACTGCACTGATGGACACAAACTCCCCTTGGCAATATTCCTGGGAATCCATTTCTCACTCAGGCCAGACACATGCAAATTGTCTGGATGAAGTGGGGGACTTGAAGCCTCCCTTCTGTTTTCCCACCTTTATCCTATGCCATTCTGGGGAGCAGTTACCACCAGCTGTACTTATGCCATTTTGCTTTAAATATTTACAGGGCTGCTGTATGCAGAGTGAGTCACACCAGATCCCACTATCACTAGTGAAGGTAAAGTATTGAAATTAGCAGGTTTAAGGAATTAGACCTGTCCAGTGCTCATTTCTCTCCATGAATCAGGCAGGCATGACAAGCTCAGATGGATGAATTTCACCTAAGCCAGAACAGGTATTTAGGCAGACTAAAGTTTAGGGGCTCCCAAACAACATAGCCTGTTATACCTTGTTAGGGAAAAAAAAAATACTAACCCACTCTACAGCTTTCCAGAGCCATCTCAAGATATAGGTGTAGACATGGGCTACTTCATTTTTACTCTCTAAAGAGAAGGGACTTGGCTTGGACTGTACTGACAGTGACACTTGATCAGGACAGTGCTCCAGTTCAATGCACTAAGTCAGACAAAGAGCCAAGAAAAACACACTCCTGTCTCAGGAAGCAGGATGACAGCAAGTCTGGGAGCATGACTTGGATCCACAAAGTGTCAAGGTACTGATATTGTAAGTATTCTGCTCAGTTCTGGCCTGTGTACCTTGAAGAACATAGTGAAACCAATGATGATAGGTTTATATGCCCTTCTCTACCACACAGCTTCAGCTCCTAAACCCCACCAACCACTTCCTCAGCTTTATGGGACTCAGGATACAGAAGAGGGAAGACAGTGTTGTCTACTACACAAATCACTGCAGTCAGGAGCTAGTCCTGGGCAGCAAGTCCAGGCAAAGGCAATTAAAAGTCTCCAGTAAACCCTCAATGAAAAGCTGTGGGGGTTACAAAATCCAGCAGCTGAAGAGAGCTTCCAGGCAATGCTTGCAGCTCCTAGCAGATGGCTGTGTTCCTCTCATCTTCCAGTTCTGCTGCCTCCTATCTGATAAACTCTGGAGCCCTTGAAGCCGGACAGGCCCCAGCAGGAAGCATTGCTGTCCTGCATCCAGCCCAGGGGATGTTACTGTCAGGGGGTTAACAGTTAGGTTTTATCTCTGGCTGCTGATATCAGAGGAATGTATTCTCCCCACAAATGTCAATCCTGAGCCTAAAATACTCCATGAGAGTGAATGCCAAAGAATGCAGTAAAGTAAGGAAAGGCAGCAATAGGAAAAACAGCAAGATGAGAAAGTTCAAGCTTTCAGGGTTCTATACAATGAACTACTCAACATGCTTACATGATCTAAACTACCTACATCTTAAAGCTGCTAACTAACCATGAATGCAATCTTGCCAGCTAGTCCTAACTACTGAAGCAGATGATTATGTCAAATGTAACAAAACCAGTTTAATAGCTATGTGAGCAGTGGGGCAGGTAAACACAGCTCAGCATTAGAAAATTTAAAATTGCACTTAAGTTTTTTTAAGCTAGAGTTTTTCATAGGCTGCTTCATACTGCCTTGTACTTGAAGCAGATGGATTAGAAAATGACCAACTTTAACTTCTGATGTAAGACTTGCTACTCTTCAGAACTCTGTGCAACAGAGATGTGTTGTTTCTGATCCTTTTTAGCCTTAAAGTAGCACACTCTAGGAGGGAGTATCAGTTGTTATAATTTGCTGGCCATTACCTTTTCTAGCTTCCTGCCACATTAGTTCTCACCCAGCATTTGGTAGTGTGTGTTACAATCCCATTCCAAGAGTCAAGAATCCAATAAATTCCCCTTGCTAGACCCCTGCTTTGACAAAGGACCTTTTGAAAAAAGTGTTACCAAAGCAGATGGAAGCAGAATCAAGCTACTGGACAGCCATTTTCAGATCTCTTATGGGCTGAAATTCCTAGCTTGATTTACCAATTAAAAATGAGGTATTGGAGTTGGGGACTACTATTCAACACAGTAAAAATATGTAGTAACCAAAAAAATCTGAAAGAGAAGGAATTATTTAGCCTTATCTGGTTAATGATATAGAGTTACTAACATGGCAGTACTCCAACTTTTTTCCCCCATAATGTCACTATTTCTGCTGCACACGTCAGTGACTTGCTGTTTGATACTATTTTATCAGTTGTGTATTAGAGACGTCTTGCAATGGGAGGGAAATTAATATTTGAGACATTTCAGAGAAATAGGTTAGTCTCGAATGCCTCTGGTACCTTGCGATTTTCTTCCATTTTGGGTGGCAAAATAAAAACTGCCAAACTGTTCGTGACACCATACTACACAGCAGGAAATAGGAACAAGTATTTGAGGGCAAATATGAAGTAGGATGATGCAAAGATTCAGGCCATATGGGGCTTGCATAATCAAAAATGTTCTTTCCACTAATCCCATCTTAGAGGAGTTTAACATAAGTGTAACATAAGATAACTGGACTGGAAGAGACTACAAGCTTTGAGATAATTTGCTTCAAGAACATGAAAAGCTGTGAACAAGGCAAAAGTCTGCACTGTTAGCCCTGCCTCAGGACATAGCACTCCAGTATCTAAAGAGGCAACTGAGGATGTTTGGTTTGAACCTGACTCAAGCCCTTATGCCCCTCCTCACCCCCAAAGTCTTCAGTATCTTTTTCTACCATAGGCTTTACTCTAGGAAGGAGAGAGATGATAGGCCTCTGAGACAACTGTTGTGCATCATGAGTTCCACACTTTTACCTGACATTTTGGGTAGGGTTCCACCTCTCAGATGGCAGTTCTCCACTTTGTGGGTCATCTACAGGTGGGTGAAGAATTGAAATACATACATCTCCATTCTGCAAAATAAAAACAAAAGCTGAATATAGACTTGTTTGAGGTAAAGTCTGTTGACTGACTTCTATCACTGGCTATGTCTTAAGCAAGTTAACTATGTGCATATAAAAATCCCCAAATACTACCAAACATATGGAAGGGCTGCAAATAGCTCAGTTCTTCATAGGTCTGTTTACAGGCTCAGAAGCTCCCTTTCCTAAAAGCAGAATTGGTCTGCAAATTGGTAGAAAATAATCTGAGGTCAAGTGGGTTAAAAAAATGTAGCAAAGCAAACAAAAATAGTAAAAAGTCACATAGAGCTAATTTAGTCTCTAGAAGAACTGTAGTCAATGAGACATGAAGTAGGGTTAATTTTTTTCCTCCCAGTGGTAACTGAGTTAGCTACAGAAATCTTTAAATCCAAGGGTTTAGCACTCTACACTAGCCCAGTTATCAATGCAATACATCTCCTGGGACACAAGCAGGTTGAACAGATGGTGAGGGACAAGTTTAAGCTACTTCTCCCTTAGACACAGTTGTTTGAAATATCAAGTGAAAAAGTAGGAGATGCTCTCTGAGGATTTCACTAAAAAAAATAATAAAAAAATCATTCCAGCATGCAAGCAGAGGAGTATTTTGGCAGCATATGGAAGCCATACAGCCACATAATCGTCAATCTGTGTCTTACTTACCAGTGTTATAGCCTGAATATAGATTTAAAGCTTCATAAAGCCTTCCATTTATAAACCCTCCAAGAAGCCTGTAGCACCAATTCTCTATCAGTAAAAGCACTCTGGAGTGCAATTCCTGCAGCAGCATTTCTCATGGCCAGCATCTTCCCTTTAAGTTTCTCCAGTGGTTCCTGGCTGCAGGATGGGGCAGAGTCACAAATGGGGCCCAAGGGCAGCCAGGAGATATTGGCCTCAGCCTGGCTTGCTTCGTCTTACAGCCCGTTCCTCAGATTACTCACGAGTGCCTGTGCAGTCCTACACCATCAGGTGACAGCCTCAGCTGATGGGCAACCCTCACACTGTCCCCTGTCACCCTGATCTAAGGTAAAGGTTGAATACAGCAGTGAGATATTGCAGATGAGTTTTGTTCAATGCCATGAACCAGCAACACCAAGTTCCACATTTATTCTGAAGACTTCTACTCACAGGAGTGGGAGTATAAGGCAGTGCTGCTCCCAGCACTATTATCTGTGCCTATCAATGGATTTAAAGGTGAAATTAGGTTTACTAGGGTTACATTTATGACCTGTTCTGGTTTTATTCCTAATTTCCATTAGTTTACAGTTTCTCCTTTGGATATCTCCTGCGAGGACACAGCACTGCTGACCAGGAAAAGGCACCCTAATGCTGACAGGAAGGTCCTCATGTGGTCAGGTAAGCAGAAAGAGGGCTAACATTTTGCAATACAAAAAAATTGAGGAAAGCAAGCAAATAATCACATTAGGTGCTTTAGAATTCAAATAGGTAGCACTGCACAGAGTTTAGAATAGTAAGAATGCCATAGGACCCGGAAACATCAACTTTTATGCACTGGTGTGGTCAAGGAGACTGTCATCCTCAACACATTTTTGGACGACAAACAAGGAAGATGGCACACTCATCTGCAGGAGGAATAAACAAAGCAGGTGAAACACTCTCCCAATAGGACAGAGAACTGGAGGGCCTTGTTACCTCATTAAAAGAAGGCCTATTAAATGCAGTTTTACCAAAATTGAGCTGATAACGTGAGTAAGCTGGAGATGCAGAAAATAGAAGTTACTGAAAGCTTATTTCTTAAAACAGGAATGTCAACCTCAACCTCTCCATTCGGTCCTGCCAGCATATTCTACAAATTGCTACTTCCATCTTCATTACATGGAAAGACTTCTTTTCCCCCACTCCTGACAAACTCTCAAACCTCAAGACCTTCTTTGATTTTATTGGCAACTTCATCTGGAGTCATATCAGTCCTTCACCTTCTTTGTTTCCAGAGCAGCCTGCAAGCTGCTTGATTCCCTCACCTTTCTACTTTTTGGAATTATTCTTCAAATGCTCTACGAACAAAAGGTACCCATCAAGTTTAGGGTTAATTTCTCCTCCTACCTTCAGTTGTTTATACAGCATTTTTTTTTTTCAATCTTTCCCACCAGTACCAGCAAATGCTCTTTCCAAGATTCAATTTTTGTACGTACCGTTTTCATAACAACCATTTCCCACTCACCTCCTGCATGAGAATTTCTGGTTTCAGAAACAGCATCTACAGTACAGATTTGCAAAAATCTGCAGGTCTCAGTTTTCTTTATTTATAGATCAAACTCCTATACAGTTGATACAAACTTTATCATTGGTTACCCATTAGATTCTGGGTAACCCAAGACTCGAGTCAGAAGATGACCAACTGATTTCAGGATGGCCCCTAGGCATAACACAATCCCCTGATCATGCAGTAATTAAAGCAAATTACTATCCTGTTCTCCAGCAAAGTCTGGAGAAGCTTTTGGCAACTTATGACTAAGACATCAGAGCAGGCTAAGAGAAAAAGCAGTTTGCACTGTAATATCTGAAGTACTCTTATTCCAGGCTGGATATTTAGCAGCAGAAGTAACTTGTTAGCAAAGAGGCTTCTAAACCCAAGGCATCATCTGAAGCCACTGATCACAGAGAGGTACCAAGACATTCCTGTTTTGAACCAGAGCAGAGCCAGGAGTTGTGTGCAGAACGCCTCATGTGATAAGATGACCAGTAGGAACATTTTTTAAACATCTCAGCCCTCATAAGTAAGTACTCAGTAGCAGCCCTAACAGGTGGGCACATAGCTGTAACAACTAAATGTTCTCTGTGGACTTGACCAGCTGCCACCCAATGCTTAAGTCAAGTTTGATCCAACACAGACCTTCAACTTCCAAATATGAACTGTCATATGTATGAAGTTTAGCAGTTTTGAACTTTTAGTACTGCAATTAGAAGCTACACTGTATCCAGATAAGGGAAGGCTTGTTCTGACAACCTTTGCACCAGCACCATTGTGCAACAAAACAGCTCAGTTCAACCAAGCCCCACATTAACTATACACACCACTTGACATGTGACAGCCCAGCGAGAAACATAACTTAGTCTATTCACACTGCACTACTCAGGACAGAGATCCCTGAGAAAACATCATATAAATCAGTCGCACAAACAACAGCTTCAGTGTACTGTGCCCAAGCAATGGGGAGCCTGGATGGCCTCTGCAGGACAGAGGTAGCTAGCTCACCATCAGTGTCCAAGCTAGTTCCTGGGCAGAGCTCTGTGCCATTCTAGGATGCATGGTGTGCTAACACTCTAAAACAGACATCCTCACTGCAGCACACCCCCAGTATTCTGCTCCATGGGGAGTTCACCCTAAATCTCTCCAAACAGCCTGTATCAGGCTTACCTTCATGTTTTTTTCCTATAGAAAACTTCCGTGAAATCATCCTCCTGCAAGGAGCTGCCTTGTACTTGTACAGTGATTACAGTGATTCCGTCAGGGACTTGGAGCACACAGTGCTGCATCCTTTAGCCAGGCCCCAAACATGCACTTAACTAGGGGCCACTTCAAGTGGTCTAATAAAAATTAAACCCACAGGTATCTGGGCACCCTTTCTGAAGCTTAGTCAGGGTGAGCATAACTTCTCCTAAAGATGCACCAACTGCAAAACTGCCAAAGGCTCTCAGGGGCAGGAGGAGGAAACGAGGAAATGTCACTCCAGCCTAGGCTAGACTTCTCCTCCCGAGTGACCTGGGCCCCTAAATCCTTCTGTTTGTAGACTGATGGCTGTAGGAACCTTTCAAATTCCTGTTATTTCTCATTTCCATCACACAAGCTATTTGCAGAATAAACTCAAATTAAACTGCACTTGAATACAACGTATAGTTACTAATTGCTCAAGCATCACAGTGGGATAAGACCCCAGGCTACCAGAATGCCCCCAAATTACCATCGCTCACAGCACACAGCTTCAGCTGGGACTCCTTGCTGTGCTTGCAGGCAGCAGAAAGACTCCAGTCCTGACAGAACAAAAACAGCACCTCCTACAAAGTTTAGATTTAACTGTTCAGCCATGACGCTGACATTTACCACAACCAACTAGCCATTTAAATCATAGCTAGAGATAATTTAATACCTTAAATACCCTAAGTTTCCTCACATGCCTGAGGAAAAATTCATGTGCTTGAAGAAAAATCTTACCTCATAAATGTTGGGATGCCACATTTTGGTCAGGAATCTGAAGGTAGGTGGTGAGTATGGATAGTCAATAGGAAATTTAATGTGAGCCTGAAAAAAAAAAATATATGCTTTAATCACCATGAAACAAAATGGAAAACAAGCTGCTATTAGACTGAAAAGTTGGAAAACAATTTCAAATAAGTAGTTTGTTTTATATACACTAGTACCCAAGCAGACCCTGCTTAATGCTACAGAATTGTTATTAACGAATTCATAAATGAGCAATAAACAAACAAAAAAGTTGACCCCAAGACTGACTTGTGCTGGCAACACACAGAAAACAGGCTAAAAAGTATTTATCATGTTCCAATTCAAGCAGCAATGCCTAGTAACTGATTTGCAACTGTAAAAAACAGATTTAAAAAGATAGTACTCAAGCCATGATTGCTCCTTGCTGGGTTCAGAAGGAAGCTAAAAACATTTGCTGAGGTTAAAAGACTTGTTTTATGCATGCCAGTGCAAAGGCTTTAATTTACTTTTGTGGAAGGGGGAAAAAAAAGTTGAAGATTTGCTCAAGTTAAGGGTTTTTGACTTTCTTGTGTGAAGTTTAAACTGATGCAGCTTTCTGAATTCCTTTCTTGCCGCAGCAAATATTTAACAAGCCTGAATATTGTTTGCATACACTAAATAAGCCCCTGCAACTTGATGAACAAAATACTGACGGGCTCCGACAGTCAGCATTACCTTCCGGCACCTATGAAGTCAGCACACGGCTACAGGGCAATGTTCTCAGAGCTGCAGCCGTTCTGCACAGACCGTAGAGATCCCAGCAATGGGTATTAGCACTACCCTGGGATTCACTATACTCAAAAGAAGCCAGCAAGGAAAGGGGAAGAAAAAAGCAAAAAAAAACCCCAAAACCAAAAACAAACAAACAAAACGCTTGAATGGCAAATTATTATGAGACTCTGGAAGGGGGCGGACTTGCACACACTGCTCTCCACATGCTGAAGTTTAGGTCCTTCTCTTGGCACTATTTGACATGCCAAGAGTTCCCATCAGCAGTACAATGCATACTCTCTATGGAGCATCTTCTGCCTACTGTCCTACAGCTGCACTCATGTGCAACAGCGTAAACTGGATCCAAAAAAGCCAAGTCACAGCTAGAACATGGCCCTGGACCGCTACTTCCACCCAAACAACTGATCAGTCTTTCCAAAGACCCGTCACCAGCCCCACTCAATGGGGCCTTCAACTATGGGACATTTTAACAGGCAGGTAGGGATCTGTAGGCAGGGAACCAAACAGACTGGCTTACTGACCTACTAAGTACCTGGCTACAGTTTCACTTCTAGACTGGCATACACCTTGTCACTGTAACCTAAATTTTACATTTTTAGTAATTTTTGAGTGCCAGGTGACCAAGGACAAAAGGCCATTGGTTCAGGTTCAAGGGAAGCTCAGGAGCCTACACGCCTTTGCTCCTCATGTTTCTGTTTGCCTGCACAAGAGCATGATACATAAGCAGAGCAGCATCAAGCCCTTCCACCAAGGTAATATGCTATGACATATTCACAGGCAAGAAATTCATGACCTGCTTTAACCACCCTAGCCCACAGTTGAAGGACAGTGACATGAATGGGCATCACTCCAAAGTAAATGCATTATCCCAAGAGGACTACAGGGGGGAAAAAGACCAGCTGCTGGAGCAAGGAAACACTTGGCTCTGGAATGTGCTACCCTGGTCCGGGAGCAGAGTCAAGGTTTACCTAGGGTAGGGCAGGCTTACATCAGATCAAACTGCATCACGTAGCTGCAAACTTCTCCAGCCATGGGGGTTTTCCCAAGAAAGCTCATTCCTGTGCCTGCATGCTTAAGTTTCATCAGATCTAACACAGAAAACAGGCCAAGGGATAAGATTCAACATGCACAAGAGAATAAAACTCAGGACAGAGCTAGCTACAAGATGGCTTGGCAGAACCTATAAGTGTGCCTCTATATGCAGGTTAAATCTCCAGGGCTCTCTGAAGAATAGCATTGCTAGCAGCATTTCCCTGGTACTGCTTTTATATCTCACATTCATGGTCAGAGGGATATGGGAACACTGAACACGAGCCACACAGAGGTTGCAGACCCCAAACCTGTCTTGCAGCCACAGCTCCACAGCAGATGAGGGCCATTTGGCCAGGAATTAAATAAAGCTGGTGCTTTGCCATGCAAAGGACACCTGTTGAGCTCTCACGCCAGAATACAACTGGACAGTGCTTAGAGAAACTTTCTCCTCCCATGTGGAGACTTCTGAGATCCACACTTTCCTGCAACCAGCTGCATCTCTCAGGGAAGCACAGGGACAAACTATTTGTGAATGAGCCATTCTAGCCAGTCTGTAAATACATTCAGCATACGGAGATGCTCTACTGGAGTACAAAGCAAGTGAAGATGCTTCTGTACAAGACCTGACAATACAGAGCTACAAGCAGGAAAACCCCGATCAGAAGCAGGGAGTTTACAAGCACTTTCACGTTCCCACGTCACTCAGAAGTTGAAAAGTGAAACCAAATGCTTCCGCAGGCATTGCATACAAGCCCCGGAGTATTACTCAGCATCTCACTTGTAACAGGAGTTACCTAACAACCTTTCAATCAAGGAATGTTATTCAAGTTTCTAAATGGGTTAAGAAAGCCAGAGTCAAAAAAATGCATTAACAGCCATAGTCAGAAGTCAGGTCACCTTCCATATGCACTGAAAGCACAATTCTAAAAATAGAACTGTAAGTGACAAAAAATAAGCCTGGATTAGGCAATAAACTTATTGCTGGAGATAAAGCAGTACTCACAGGAAGGATTCCCCTCATCCACGTTCCCATTTCCCCACTTTAAGGCAAAACAACTATCTGAACTGTTTCCCATCTCTGCCGAAGCTCAGTCGGGCAATCCTAGGCCATACAGAGTGGCATAGTTTAGGGTGGCTTGTCATTAGGTTCTTTAAAGGCAGATAACTCTGACTTGCATCCAAAGTTTATTTATCTACCTGCAGGCACCCAATGCATTTGATTCCTCTAGCTTATGGCAAGACAAACAGAAACAGCCCTACTGCAAGGCCCCAATTTTGGCTGCCTTCTCACCATAACTCCCCTTGGAGCCCTGGCAGGTGCTGTGGGAGGGGAAGTGGAGGCCATAGTTATCAATACATGTCCCCTTGCCCAATTTAGGGCTCATCACACAGAGTCTCCACAAATAATCCCTTCCACGATAGTTCACTTAGCAGAACAGATGGGCAGAAGATTTGACCCCTGCAAGCATTTAGTATTACATGCTATAGATACAACTTCTACATTACTGACACCGCAGGCCACACTGAGTTGTCCGACAAGAGCACAGTTACTTCAAGGCTTACTGCTACTTGTTTTGTCACCTTGCTCCTTTAGTGATCCATTAGTGATCGCATTTCAAGTGTGTTTTTCAGCTTTGCTCAAGTCTTCCTCATTCTCTCCGCATACCATCAGTCAGATAAGGCAGAGCCATAGAAAAAGTTATATATACTTCAAAATAAAAAACTCTTGTTAGACACCATGTGATATGACTAAAAAAACCTAGTGTTTCTACCAACTGCTGAATTAAGCCCCAGCAGCCATTTGCAATGAGTAACTATCACTGAATTTAAATCTCTAGAATTATTGCCACGTACTTGAATCAGTATTTATATATTACCATCATCTTCCTCTCAGTGGGGAGTACCAGCACAAACAGCATTCCTTTTCAGCTTCGGTTCTTGAGAAATTCAGTATTTATTCCAGCCTCGCTGTATGTGTCACATCCACAGTCCCACAGACGGGAAACAGGCCTCTGACACCGATTTATGCTGCTTTTCCTCACCCTGACAGAGCCCAGATACCCACTTCCTAGGCTGCCAAGTCAAAAGAGTTGAAGCCAACTCACCTGCCCCTAGCAGAAGCGCAAGGGGGTGTGCAGCTTTCCTGGAAAGCTGCTGTTGTCACAATGACCGGATTTGGGGATATCGGGAACATCTTTTGCAGATGCCAATGGAAACCACAGATGTTTGGCAGATGGCGAAGTTGCTATTTCAAGAACATTTTTGAGTCACAGCCATAACATGCAGGGCAGTGAAACTAAGCAATTAAATACACTGTAGTACAGCCAAACTATAGACAAACTCTTCCCATCTCAGTAAACCCAGGCAGGAGTTACAGGATTTGCAAACAGTAAAAGGTTCCACATTTGCCTTTAACAAAGGTAACCAGGCTCCTCGTTGTGCACATCATCACTTCCCAGAGCTGCATCCCCCTTGCCAGGATGCTGCCAGCCACACATTTAACACATCAGAAAGGCAGCAAGAACAGCTACAGACCACTATTGGGTTAAGCGCTAAAAGTCTAATCTCCCAGTATGTCCCTTATTGCTCCTAGCACATCATGCATTTATACAATTCATCTAATGGATTTTCCTCTTCCACATTAAGCCCGGATTACCGAACACAATATTAAACACTCTGTGCCAGAAAAGACATTCAGTAGAGGTCAGCACTAAGTATTAACAGCCTGTTTTGCACGTCAGGGTTTAGAGCACCTTGATACCCTTCAGCTCCAGAACCTGCAAAGCATCCCTGGAGGCAGCCACACTGATCAGAGTGAGAGGGAAAATGAAGGTAGGGCCAATATAGGACCAGATATTATGACTCGGGACCCAAACAATTTCTGGCAGAAAAATGCTTCACTATTTAGTAATTTAGTCCCAGTGTTACCTTCATTATCCCAAATTGACATTTATTGACATTCTCTGTGCTTTTTAGATGGCCAAAGCATTGTTTTAGTGTCCAACTTAAAGAGATGAGTGACTGGGTGAATTAAGTCCTGTGAATCCTGAAAAATCCCTCGTTACTGCAGATGGTCATATTAACACCAGAAGATATTTTATGTTCTGTATTACCTCAGCTGTTTCATAAGCAATTCCAATCACCAAGACCTGAATGCGAAAACTGAAATAGATCTCAAAAGGGGCTATGAAGCCACACAGAAAGGAAAACAGCGCTGCAAGGCAGTAGACCAAAGATGAATGGAGAACTGAGGTCATGTTACAAAATCAGAAACTTTGACAGGCAGAAGAGCCTAGTTTTGTTTCACATTAAGTCATATCCTGTACGTGTATACTTCTTAATTTAGTTATGGAGGGAAGGCATTACTAAAGGCTATTGTTTTCAGTGGACGAATGCTTGGTTATCAACCAAATTACCTTTTACCAATAGAATTTACTGTTATGTTTCTAATTAAATGATGCTCATATAGATTGGAGTGTTGGACATGAAGATTAAAATTACAGTTACAGTTTTAAATAAAGGGCTCAAATATTAGTCTTGTGCTGCTTAGATCTTTACAGCAAAAGGACAAAGAGGAGTGGGAAGGAAAAAAGTCACTGCAGCCCGATTGTTCAGCTGGTTTCCATCCAAGCTCTGGCATCACATACATTCACTCTCTTATTGCCTGGGTCATCTCTCAAGGGATCTGAGTAAATAAAATTGTTCTAAACAATGGAGTTAGTCACAACAAGCAGTGCCTGGAAACCAAACCATTTTCTTCTTACTATATTAAAAAAGCATTTTAAAAAAGTCTTTCTATCCTAGAAGTTCAGCCTAGTGTTTTTGTCTGCATGACGATAAGTGTTCATGACAGCCACTACTCATTTAGAGATTGAGTTAGCCTACACCAGTCAGCTGCATTTAGGATCTTAAGCAGTTCCGTAGTTAAATAATAAATTCTCTTGCAGTGCGTTTTGCCACAGGGACAGTCCATGGTAGTGCCCACCTAACTGAACCATTCAGGCTGAGCCAGAGGTCTCCACTGCGGCTCCCACTAAAGAGCCTTCTTTGTCCGTGCTCTTGACCCACAAGCATCCAGCTTCAGCCAGAGCAGCTGCTAACGGCCTCTCTTGTTGGGGAACCCTTCAAGAAGCTTCCTTTGGCAAGAGGCCACCTGCACACTTTGGATGCTCTTGTCCTTCCTGGCATGGGGATATCAAGTGCCCAACTCCACCTGTGCATAAGCCAGATCCCCTGCTTTGGTGCCAAGAGCTTCTTCTCAACACAACAACATGTCCCAAGCAAAACAAGGAGCCATTTCCAGACTGGGATGGACTTGCAAGCTTCAGTGTAAACCCCTGGCTAACAGTAAGTTACTTACAGACAGGAGTAGTCAGGGCTAAGTGGGCAGAGCAGTCTGAAAGGCTATTCCCAAAGCAGCGGTCACTGCCCCCAGGGTCTGGCCATGTGGACAGGTTGTGGGGCACACATCTACTTTACTGTAAGCACAACCAGGCTCACTCTCATTACTCTAATTGGGAAATTGACTTTACACAGTGCTGCAAAATCCACTCATTACAGCAGGGTAGGGAAGGTGGCATCCAGCAAAAGAATTCAAGGGTTGGAAGTGGTAGCAACCTGAAGTCATCACTGCATTTCTTCACTAGCCTCCTTGTCTTCACTCAGCTTGTGCATTTTTCTGCCATCTCACCACAGAAAATGCAGCTACCAGCAAATGCATATAGCATAAAACCAAGCAGATATTTCGTCTTCTGTAGCATAAGTTGCTGGGCCAGCAGCTTTGTACTAAAGCAACGCCAGAGTCTCACGGGAAAGAGCTGATGTGTACTCAGGTTTTTATATTTTCCTAGAAATGTCTATAGTAACGTATTAATTTCTGCCTCTAATTCAACCTGAATGCCAGGATCAGACTTGACTTAAAGTATAAAAATCTGTACTGAAATGATTAATGATTTTGACAAGCCAGATTTGAGAGAGATTTGTGATCACCAATTGCTTCATGTGAAGATTAGGCTCCTGAGTTGGATGATTTCTGATTGCTGACAGACTCGGTGTTTATATGGCCTGAAATCAGGTTTGTGAGTCTGCATTCTACTGAAACTGAGCTATATTCTGTGTGACTATTTTCTGGGCAGAAGCAGATGAATCCATTCTTATTTGTATCTGTACAAACATACAAACTTCTAAACTGAAACTGAATAAAGTAACTTGTATGTGTGAAACTGAAGTCTCTCTCTGTAAGCACTTTGTAGTGCTTAATCCTTCCCAAAGGGCCTAAAGATACTTAGCAATGCTGAACCAAAAGTTTAATCCAATTTTCACATCTCCTCCCAGGTCTCTGCTTGAAAGGAGAGTCTGGCCCTGGAAATACACCAAGATACTGTACCTGAGAGCTGTACAGCACTAGTGCAGCAGTTCTAAAAGAAATGTTGTGCCTATTTCAGAAAAAAAAAAAACATTTCTCCAGCTCTATCTGCAAAGCTGATAGGACTTTGCTGGAGCAGTGGCAGGAGTCTTTGGGGCTTCTCAAGCCCCAATTCAAAGCATCATGCAGCACCTGTGGAAGTCCTCTGGTCAAGTGTATGCACTTGACATTCTCATATCTGCCTCCACCTGCCAGGCCACAGAGTCCCAAAGACTGTGTCATTTACAGGAACAGGAACTGTGTTGTCTGCGACATATGGAGCACCCTGTTCAGTCTCAGGAACATGTTTTGCACTTTTATGATATGGGTAAGTTGATTTCTTCGCACAAACTTACCACATTAGCATGCCTATGGAACAGCAGAGATAGCACAATGTAATTTTTCAAGTTCATACATTCCCCTGTCACATAGTTTACATTTTTCAAATTCAAACGATGACCAGAAGAATGTATACAAGTTTCTCTGGAGTCCATATTGGATTGGACAGTTTTGATGAACTTGACTTCAACACTTTGCATGTTCACTGGAATGCAGCAGATTGCTGTATTTTTGAGTAAAACAGACCATAGAGTTTACATCTGCCAAAGAAAAAGATGTCCAAACCAGCTCAATACAGAAGCACCCTTTCCTTCAGCCTGTTTAACTATTTTTAGACAATTCTTTAAGCAAAACACCAGCCTAACCATTCATGAGTCAGTCAATGACTAATTGCCTTGACTCTCTTCCCATGCAAGCCAGGCTCTATGCAAGAGCAAAACTCTCCTCCAGGGACATCCAATCACATGTTCTGCTAAAAACGCAGGGCCAGCCCCGATGCAGTCACCTCTTTCATAAGCAGCAAGGGGAAAGAAGTATTTATAGCACAGCAAGTGTAAACCAAAGCACTGTGCTGCAGTGTTACACAACTCGGCATTTCTCATGCAGGCAGGAGGCAGTTCTTTCGAAGAGGCTTCCCGAGCTGAAATAGCAGATTTAGCTTAAGCAAGAGGTAGGTGCCGTCACTTGGTTTCTGCAGGCCTAGGAACCGCAGCCCCCGCGAAACTCCTGCACCAAATGAAACCCAGAGCCAAACGAGCAGCGCTGCAGCCTCCTGCTTGCCGGGCACAACTCCTGCACTGCTGGTCGCTCTTCGAAGCCGTTCACAGGCAGTGAGGCTGGGCAGAGGCATTACAGAGGCATTAACACTTTGCAAGAGCACCCCAGCCTGCTGCACTGCCCTCCTAGCCACCCCCAAGAGCTGAACACAGCTGCCCTCTCTGCTGGAGGGGAGGCACAAGCAGGATCACATTAGTCAAGATTGGTAACGCTGCCCTGATAACAACTGTGTTATGCACTAGCCCTGGGGTACAAGCTGACTGCAAAGTGGGCCCCATAACCTTCAACAAGCCAGGAATACCCAATATTCCCAAGCAGACTGCATCCCTGCCTAGTGCCCCTAGGTAACTGTGGGAACCAGTAACACAGCATAACCTTTTACTAGAGAGAAGTCTGTATTTAGGGCATAAAAGAGCTTTTTTTATTATTATTATATAACAGTGTGCCAGTCACCTCCAGTACCTTAGGCTGCTTCCGCCAGATGAAGTTTAAAGTTTGTTAGCCAATACATATCAGTCCTGGTTCCTCAGGTTGCTTCTATAGTAAAATGAATTTTTGTTGTTTTAGTGAAGAGTTGCATTCAGGAGCAACTCAGCACTGTGTCATTCTCTACCTTTTCCCACCCTGTCACGTGCTGTTGCTGACTTGGAGCTCTGAGCATAACAATCAGTGCAGCTTAGTGCATAAGAGGCAGCGACTCAGTTCCCAGCACACTGTACTGCAAGGGCAGCGAGTTAACAAACAACCATCCCAGCTCTGATTTACTTTTTATAAAGCCAATGAAACATTAGCAAAACGTTAGCATTTCAACATGAGCTTTGGCCCACTGTGGAAAGGGAGAGCAGATGGCATCCAAAACGCAAGCTTTAAATTTATTTCCAAACATGAGCATGGGAAGTTCAAATCAAAGCACTACAAGGGCAGATCACGGAGGACTGCACAACACAAGGCTGCCACATCTCACCCTGCAGAGCTTTCCAGCCTCACAAGGACCCACGAAGGAGGTAGAGTTTGTCACAGCATCAGCTCCTGCAAATCTACGTTAACTGCATCAAAGTGGACAGAAAAATACTTCACACAAAATGCCTTCTTTAACAAAACCAGATCCTTAGGCAGTAGGCCTATGGCATTAGGTAGTACAGACTATGCTGTAGTCATAGACATGAAATTCAACTGCTCTAGCCTTTAGTGGCTCCAGAATGCAACCAATTCTGAATCCCATCTCCATTTGCTTTGTGCAAACAAAGATGCACTAGGCACTGTAATACTTTTAGTCCATGAATATAAGGAAATGAGCCCTTTGCCAGTAACACATCACATGCAGTCTCTAGCTTCTGCAGATCACCAAGTCACCTCTCCTTGTTATAAAAAAAAAATCATGCTCCACTTAAAAATTAATTACAAGCAGCCAGGCCAAGAAAGTCTACAGAGTGGTTGCTCTACACCACAATTAATGTATATTCTTAAAACACACATACCCAAACATGTCACCCTCCAAAGGAGCATCTTTTAGTCCATAAAGATACACAGGAGAGCACAACACTGAAGCAAGGGACAGCTAGCACAGCTATAGCTACCTATATTCCAGCAAGTTACCATGCAAGTGATAAGGATGACATTTCCCTAAAGCCTGTGGTCCCCAATTTGCTCAAATATCTCCTGAAAGCAGAGAAAGTCAGCATGGATGCAAAGTGGATTGGTTCATCTGCAGTGCAGCATGGAGAGTTAAGGCGTCCTTTAAACTTCTTGTAAGAGCACAGCAGGTAGCACAGAGCCAAGCTCCATACAAGCTCAAACATCTCAGAACACAAGTATCCAGATCCGTGGGAAATACTTGCATCGAGTTGGAAGATAAAACCTACTAGGAGCAGCAGTCAGGAAGAATTAACTGCAGAATACTGTAGATTGACAGGATTTCAAGGTCAAAACAGAGGCTTTTAATCAGATAGATTTAAGATGAGAAACCAAGCAAAAATACGTGATTGCTTAGATGGAGAAAGTGAGTTCTGGTAAGACAGTCAGAGGAAACTTGCAGAAGTGCACAGAAGTGACCCTTAAATAGCTCTAATATCACAAAACTTTGGCTATCAGTATCAAGAAAGGAATGGGGGAAGATTAAAACCTACCTTCCCCTCTGCCATTAAGGACAAGTCATACCTATGAACTTGATTTAAAGTGGCACATCTCACTGTATAAGAGAAACCTAGAGTGCTAGAAAAGAGATTGTCCAGACCTCGCAGATGAAGAGAGGGAAGGGTGTGGATGGATGGCATACTCTTGCTAAGAGTTGGAGTGTGGATACAAAAAGGTCTTTGGAAAAAAAAGGAAGAGGAGCAGAGATGGTGGAGATGGGACAATGGAGCAAAGATAAGCAAGAAATTTAAGTGGCAGAGGCAAGTTAACAACAGCAAAGCTTGACAAGAGATCCAACAACTGACATTACTGAGATCTGGTAGGAAGAAGTGAGGTCTAACGGAAGGCAAGTAAAGGCTTTGGGTGTTCTCTTGTGAGATACTCCTTTCCATTTGGATCTGTCTTTGAAACATAAACTCTCCAACACTTGACAGAAGATGGACACCAATTTCCCCCTTCTCTTATTGTCTTAAAGCTTAAGAACACTAGCCAAAACATTAGAGCAGCAGATAATGCAAATAATCTCCATGTTGGTTGTACTGTAAATGGCAGCACCCCTCAGAAGCAACACGTGTTGCTTGACAGCAAGGCTCCAGAGAGACAGTCAAGCCCACACACTTGGAAAAACCTAAGCCCTGGGCATGCGACCTGTTGGCTTACATACAAAATAAATCTAAGCTATCAGAAAACAAGGAACAGCCGAGAATAGAAGTGAATATTCAGATTTACTGGCATGCTAGAGAGTCACATGTTTATTTTTTCAGTGCAAAAGAGTAATTTTTTTAAAACTTATTGTCTCAGTTTTGCAGCGCTGGGCTCTCAACGCCTGTAACTGGGCTATGCTGCACTTGGTAGGAGATGCCCACACGCTCTCAGGTTACAGCACAGTGATAATCAGTTTGCCACACACGCTGGCAGTATTTTGAGAACATAAGCGTGAGAACAGCCCTGTCATGGGAAACCTACTCCAGAGAGAAAGGGCAAGCATCTGAACCCTAAAGTAAGGCTCTATTTACTGATGCAGATTCTCCTGGCTGAGAAAAGGATATGTCAATTTTAGAAGGAAATGATTTATGCACATTAAACATGGCAGATATTTTCACACAAGATTTTTCCCCATTAATAGCAAGCAATACTACAAGGCTCTATTCAGCACCACTTTTAAGTCCATCAGGAGTTGATGTTCAGTAACTACTTCAAGCTGATGATTGAAATTCAACCACGCCCATGCCATCAAGGGGATGACTTTTTTTTTTTTTATTAAAACTTAATTCATGGCTTGTAAAGATGTGCTAAAGAGATCCCCGCATCTGCGTGGTATTTAAAGCAGTAGATGCTTCCTCATACAAAAACACATCCAAAGCATGAGCTGGAGGAGCCTCTAGTGGTGATAAAGGAGATGTGATTATGAATTAACAGATACTCAGATACAAGCTAACAATCTTGCTGGTATTCACACTAGCCTACAGATGCATTGCTTCTAGTCAAATTACCACCCATCAGCATCTGAAAGCCACATACAAGTACTTAGTACCAAGCGGGAGCTGTTAAATAGTGCGAGATGTTTTACAGAGCCTTGAAGCAGGAAGGAAGCAAACCAACCTGCTGCTTTTGCTCTTCAGAGTTTCGACAGCAGTTGTTTTCTAATTTGAATAAAGATTTTTGAAAGTTTCCTATAACATGTTCATACCCGATTTACATCCCGAGGTATATGCAGATAGGTAGGCCACTATTTTAAATAAATCCCATCCATGCACCCACAGTAATTCGGTTAGCGATTTGCACTTGGGAAGTAGATCTGCCGAACACTTGCACATGAAAGCAGTATTCTCCATATGCACCGGGGGCGCACAGTGCACTGCTGTGAGAAAAGGACTTCTCCAGAGCACACACTTTGCATGGCATCAAGCGGAAGGCACCACGTTCGCACCCTGCTTGGCAAGCTTGAGAACGGCTCCTGTTAGCTATGCAACTCCTCACATCTTGTGATCCGAGCATGAAGCCACTGCAATGAGGTGGCATAGAGCAAAAAAAACAGAGTTAGCTTCACTGCTGTAGAAAGCGCCGAAACCTTAAGCCAATTGATAAGCACTAATACTGATGCAACCCCTCTCTTTGTCCTAGCAGGAAAGTTAGAAGCTTTGTCTGACAAGAGACCATAGGCACCCATTGTCTTTATGGCTGCATTTCACAGAGACTAACAAATTTCTCAAAGAGTACATCTTTAAACAGAATTAAGAAGCTAAATATATTTTCTCAAATATTACTGAAGTTGTACAGCTATACACAGACTAACTGAAAAGCCACCTACATATCAGTGCATTTACACTAACTGCCACTCAGCAGCGTTTGCTTTGGAAGACCGGGATAAAGCATAAAAAAAATATAGCCCTCAAGGCATTCACTGCCTAATAAATAATATACAAAAAGCTAAGCATCATCATATATTATTTAAATTCTAGACTACACTACGCTGCTAGATCTCTGGATGAAAATCCAGATTGACTGAAAATCAAATACGATTCCCTCCCTCACCCTTCCACAGCAGCCTACAAAGCTGTATTTTTAGCTGGCTACAACTCTGTTCCTGTATGAAATTCATTCCCTGAGAGATGAAGGTTGCCCAGCTGCTACTGTGGAGCAGGGACACAACATTGTGCACTTGGAGCTTTGCATGGACTGGCCGTTTGGCAGAACGGCAGTCTCTTTACTGGCACAGGAGATTCCTGCAAGGTGACCAGCACAAGCCAAGTGTTCTCCTACAGATGCCCTCTTCTATGCTTTGTGTTTGCATTTCTGCGCAGGAGCAGCCACACACTGGAAAATTTAGTTTGAGAAGTGCCTTATGTTATACATATGTTTTTGGTTTAAAATAATATCAAGTGGCAAACATAGTATATACCAAACTCACAAAAACCATCTCAGATCTAGGCACACTGACATAGCACAAGGAATTTCAAGTTTTTTGCTGGTGGAAGTACTACAGCAGCAGTAGCACAACTGCTACATTGACCAATTCCAAGCTCCTTCTCAAGGTTTAAAAAAAGTCACCCTTGTCCCTCCTCTGGGTCCTTCTGCATCCCTCACTGCGATCATTATTCAGCCACTTCTCTACCCTGTCCCACTTTTCACAGCTTCTAGAATAAAGTGAGTTTTCAATTGAGCAAAATGGGTTCCACGGGAGATGGCAGTGACACCGAGGGCAGCCCAAGAAATCAAACACCAAGTGCAAAAGTCCCATGTAGTGTATCAAGAAGAGGGCATGATATTTCACCGTTCAACACAACTTGTCTCCTCATCCATCCCACCCTAAGCAGGTGCAGGGAAACAAGCAGCAGCCTCTTCCAATGCCCATTAGGGGCACAGAGCTAGGGGTCAAGGAGACCCAAGGACAAGGATGAGCTGCACTGACCTCAGCCACAGCAAACTGCTCTTCTGTACAGGGCACACGATTGGCTCAACCAAATAGCTTCACTACGTCTAGAGAATGACATATCTGACCCTTAAAAATCACTCCTCCTTCCTGCCTACTCAGCACTACATTGATTTATATCCACTGTAGCTAGTTCTGTTACCACACAGAATATCTTGCAGCATGCACAGAGTTACTGGACCTTTTGAATGCCACCAGAAGCAGCAATATACACCACACTATGCAAAGCTTAGGGCCAAAACATTTTCTTTTTTTTTTTTTTTTTAAATGGCAAGGACTATGAACTCTACCATAGTCTTCAAAGGAGAAAGTAGCTTAACGAAACAGCGCATACCAGTGCCAGCTTCTCTTCCCATGTACGAAGCCCATGAACAGGTAGTATCATCTACATTCACTCTACAGTGCACATATTGTTACCATCTTGAACTCTTTGTTTTAAGAAATAGACACATTCCATTACCAAAAACTCTACCTTGGAAGGATGAAAGTAAAAAAATGCAATCTCTGTGGATTTTTCCCCATCTTTTGTAACCACCTAAAATACAAGCTTTCCCTCTGGGGGTGTTTAAGGTGAACGTGTCCTTGCTACAGAGATGTTTTACAATAACAAATGACTTTTACCCTCGCCCTGCACAGCAATAATTATAGAAATAAGAGGATCCCTTCAGCTTCCACTTCTCACCAATCTATCACTAGTGATGGACCATTCCCCTTGCAGGGCTGCCTACCAAGCTTTTTAGGAAAGCTTCACTACTTTTGACATCAGTGCTATGTAGGTCAGCAGAAGTTGGGGCTTTCTAAAACCTGATAGAGAGCAAGACTGGTCACTTATCACTTCCACCTGAATTTAGGGAAACCAAAGTCATCACAGTAAGCAGTACAATTCACATATAGTATGTACAGGAACAGTTACTTATGCTTTTGTTTCAAAAGTCAGATTCAGAACCAGGGGAAATAGAAGACAAATAGACAAGGATTTCCTTCTCCCTTAACAGGGTCCTTGCCTTCAGCTATATACTTCTTGATGCTTAATCTCATCATGGTTTGACCCCACTGTTGCAGAAAGACTAATAATGGGCTAGAATTTAATACACTTTAAAATATCTCCAACATTAAATATACTTGTTCAAGACAAATCAGATTTTAGCAGTAGCATAATGATTCGGTCCTTTGAACAGTCCACAATTCAAGACACACAATACAGTTTCACACTAGCAAGTTCTTGTTTGCTTGTTTTTTGTCCCTGCTCACCTTCTGCTCCTGATTACCTTTACAAATAACAAGCAATTCCTACAAACTCTGTCTAGCAAATTACAGGATCTATGCAAGTTTTGTTCTGAAGAATAGAGCTCAATATTCACAATATGAAAGAGATGATCCTCAAGACAATCACTTTTCAGGCTACCTTTTGATTTTGCCATTGTTTGAAAATTGCAGGTAGAAACTTTCTAAGGATCCAGGGTTGGTATTAAAGTAGGAACTACCTACAGCTCATTTCAACATACACAAAGTGTGTGACCAGCTACCCCCTATGACTTTTAAATAAAATGCAATACTTACATAGCAAGAATCCTTAACCTTCCCAGCCCATTCCTAACATGACACTAAAATTACACAAATAGGAAGGTGATTAGCATTCATCACAGGGACAAAAAAAAGGATGATGAAGACATTTGCCTTTTATCACGTTTCATCACTGCTTTTAACACTATGTCCTGCAAAATATGTTTCTTCTTATTGATTTTGCTGATACTTTCCAAATAATACACACTTGAAACACCAAAGTCAATTAGACAACACCCACAGTCTAGTCAAGGAGTCCAGCAGCGAGGAGAACAACATGCAATCCCTTCATGGCTTCTGCTCCGGTATCCCAGGAAACAGGCTGCAGCTGCTTGGTTCAAGCCATGTACTATGGCAAAAATGTCTGCTATTCAACTCTAATAACCTGCATTTCTCCCATCACTAAGTAGTGATTATAAACAGAGTAGCAGCTCCTCAAACGGCGCAGATCTTCTCTAGAATCTGGAGTATGACTTGCACGTTGGAAAGCCTGGCATGTCTGAGGAGTCAGGGCACTCCCATCCCAAAAATGCTTCAGCTGGGTCGTCTGCTGGATTGCGGCACACACCAGCTACGAGATTTGCAGACACCCCTATGAAAACCAGCTCCCTTGCTTGCAGCAGCCTGACCAAATATGAGAGTGTGTGGGGCCAGGATACTACAAATTAAACACACACTTAGCTCCCTTCCTTGGAAGTATCCCAGGCACTCCTTGGTCTAACTCAGGATTACGGAAGACCTTCATTAGACACACTTAGCTCTTCCACCAAACATAAGCAATAATCTTCAACTGGAATTTTCCCTACCTGGTACTATTTTATTCATAACTTCAATGTCGTATTAGCTCTACCTCCATCAATAAAAAAACTATGAAGCATTTTGATTACCAGTGATAAAGGTCTCACAAAACTCTTCAGTACTTTGACTGGATTTCCTTTGGACCTAATGCCTTCCTCCCACTGAACTACAAGCCTACTTAACACTTTTCAAATAGTCTAAAACTGAAACCTCAGGCACCACGTGTGCCACTAGTCTGCCATGTAGAGGTCTGCAGCGTGCAACAGCACACACTGGGCAGCCCAGAGAGAAGATGCCAAACTGATTGCACATACTTCAAAAGTTAACATTGGGACTGTCACATTCTTTTCTGCAGAAAATTTAAACACAGGTTTCTTTCAGAAAACTATATTGAAATAGTATTCTCAGTGTATTACACTGTTCATGTAGTAACTATCACACTTAGAAGAGGTAAACGCAAGGAGAAACCCAGATTTCCATAGCTAACCAAGATGTTTCATGGATTATCTCTGTGGCTAAGAGAAAGAAACCAGAGCTTTTAAATTTCTGTTAAATGGGGGCATCCTCAGTCCAAAGCTTTCACTGAGATCCCATGTAAGCCTCACATGTTTGTCTTGGGTGAGAAGAGCTACTACTGCTGCAGGTACATAAGTAAACAGATGTGAAACTAAAGGAAACAGCATCCAAACACTATGACCTACTCCCAATCATTTACCAGGAAGAAGCCAGGGCATTTTAAAGCAGTGTTTCTTTTTTGTTCTGTGCTATCAAAATACAAGTTTACAGTAAATTTAACTGCCTTACATTTTAAGAAAAGTGTAAGGGACACTACCAAGGACAAAAAAGCAGCCTGAGCAGATAAAAGCAATTGTTAATTGTTGCATAGATTAGTATTAGGACAGGAAAGCAAATTAAAATATGACCATCTGATTTAGATATCAGGTGTTTAGAAGTAAATACACATTGGAGCCAGAAAAGGGAAGATTTGGAGACTTTCAAGCTTATTTTCTATACAGTCAGCTTCACTGTTCTGCAGAACTAAGAGCCTGTCAACAGCAAGAAGGCATTTTGAAGTAACAGAAAATGTTAGAGTGAACCCATTAAAGATGTGAAGAAGCTCACAGGGGAGTGAATTGTGAACACAGATGGAAACTCATTTTAAAAGGAGATTAAAGACGTGGCTCCGGCGCTCAGTAGGCTAGACAGACTTTTGAAGGCACTGGGAAGAAAGCAGTGATCTTGTAAGCTTTGTTATTAGAAGTTGTCTAGGAGCAATGATTGCAGAACACTCTACTAGCTGTTAAAAATCTTTTTACTTTAGTTCAGTACAACATAGAAAACCTGAACTCATTTATATGTTTTTCCCCATTAATGAAGAAGCTTCTGCTTCTCAGCTACCTTAGAAAAACACCACAGATAATCTCAGCATCAAACTTGTTCAACACACATAGGTTTCCTCCATGGACATTTTAGAGTAGTAGCTATTCTGATGCTCAAGTATAGGTGGGCCTATGTGCAAACAACTTGCAGTGTACTAAGTACGAAGCGAAACAGCAAAGCCCAGGAAGCAACAGTACCAAAACGATGAGAGTTTATTTAGCTTTATCAACTTCAAACAAGCAAGAGTCACATTAGGAGGAGCTAACCAGCTTCATACTGAACATGACAGCTCAGGACTCCAGTCTAGCCAGTTATCACTACATTCAATTGGAGTTGTCACTCCTGGACACAAGCAGCCAAATCAGTTAAAGGTTGAGTGAATAGCAGCACAGTGTGAGCAGTACACATTGTTACAAGCGCTTGATCCTTCCCAAAACAAAAGTGGATCAGCTGGTGCTTCCTACTGCTTACACTGAACTGAGTTCTGATAACTCATCAGTATTACAGTTTAGGAAAATCTTTGTGTTGAAACATAATGAATCCTAAACAACAACAACAACAAAAAAATCAATGCTCAGTGGCCATCATCCACACTGCAGTTTCATACTATTAAACCTGCAAATGAGCACAGGCTCAGAAGAAGGTTCTTCTTCCCATGACCATTTCTTTTATCTGGCAACAACACTTGTGCAGGTAGGGGACAAGTAGGCCAGAAAGTCCCTTGTTCTTAACCTAGTTGGCTTCTTTTAGCATATGCAACCACTTATACTTTTTATTTCTGTAATTCCTCCAAGCATCAAGAATTTAGGCATGAGAAATAGACCAGGTGGTCAGTTGGTACTTTTTGGTAGGTGTGAGACTACAAACACAAAGTGGGAAACTTGTGACAGTTTTGCATACTGTAAATACTTAAAAAAACCCACAAATTTAAGTGTTAGTTGATAGTCTGAAAGGTGCAAAACTTGTATGCACACACTGCACCATTTATTTTATACTCTAGAGGAAAATTACCATTGCTTTGGGGGGTTTTCTTCCTTTCCCCTCCCAATACTGTGGTAATATTTTGGCAGTTGTAGTGCAAGGGGAAGGGTGGGAAGAGAGAATATGGTAAGCAAGTCAAATTAGTGGCCTAGTTGCTTGTTTAGGGATAAAGATAGCCAAACCAGCAATTTTGAGTAGACTTAGTAATCACCTGATCTACAACATGCATTTTAAAATTATACCCTCAGCAGCAGCACGTGTACCCCTACAGAGTACGTCATTAATGTTCCATGTTTAACTTTCTGGAAGAAAAAAAGAGCAAGTATTCACTACAAATCAGCTCTTACATAGCTTAGTTACTGAAGAAAAATAACATGCTCCTTCAGAGCATGCTGGTCTTTCAAAAGAGCTCCAATTTGCTTATATTTGCATATAACAAGCCATACTGTAATCATTATTTTTGGAGTTCATAAATAACCACAAAGCCTTCATTGCATTCTGGGCTGGGTTGACTTAGCAGGTTGCAAGCACTGTATTAGCACCTATCAAACCAAGGCCTCGTCATCCTGGGCACCACACCTGCAGTAAAACTTGGCATGACTTAAAGACAGCATGACCTAGCGGTAGCCCTTAAGCCGCGAGGTCAGATGCAGCTTAGTTTTTGTTTTGGTAGAAAAAAAAAAAAAAAAAAAAATGCATTCTCCTACTGTCAAGGAGGCTCCCCTGTTAAAGGTAGGAGCAGCAAAGCTGCATTGGCAGCTTTGTACTTTATGGCTTGAAAGTACTTGCTTCTAAACAAATATACAGAAGGCATCTACATAATTAACTACTGTTTAGCAGAGCTCAGTGAAGCTGTGTCATCCTTTCAAGGTAAGAAGCCTGCAGAGGCCAAGGTTGAACACAGGGCAGGTTACAGCCCACGGCAAGAAGGACAAAACGTTCAGCAGTGCAGATCTCCTGCACAGGGAAGACCAGGGAGTCAGATGTTGGGGAAGTGACCTCAGGAGTATCCAAGCAATGACATGTGCAGCACAAGCTCTTCCATGCATGCTGGACGGCCACCCAGTGTTTCAGATTATGTCTTTGCACAACAGATTTCTTATTTCACTTCGGACAGCTCTAGCAGATGCATCCCTCGGAATTAAAATGCTGCTACTCTCACCAGCAGGTTAAAATAATGTTTATAGGCAAATCCAAAGCAAGGTAACCCACATCGCCAACTAAGCTGTACGTGCCACAGAGCTTCAGCCATTGTATAAGCACGTCTGTATCAAGCACTGCAGCCTATGTAGGAGTATTTAATGTTTCTGTTCTGATCTGCAAAATAAACATACAAGGCGTCATATCTAATTATGTCACAGGCGGCACAGAGCTCGTTTGCTTTTTATCTGTGAAGAGTTAGCTTTAAACCACCACTAATCTGATGTTGCACTAGTTATCATGGAAGTCTGCATCACCAGTTCATATTCTCACAGTTCAGTAGTTTAACACAAAAAGCCACAACAACAAGATTTTTAATTCACAAATTAAGCATCAACTAATCTGACATTCTGGTACATGTTATCATAAGACACCAAAGTTGTTTCCAGTGTGAAATGACTTTAAAGTCACAGCTTCATCCTGTTCACTGATTAAAGGAAATTAACATGGAAAAAAAGAAACAGCTGTGGCTACATCCCTATCCCATAGGCATCTTTTTTAGACAACACTTCTGTTAAGTCCAGAAGCATAAGCATATATAAAGAATTCTGCAGGCTCATATATATTAGTAAATATTTCCATAGCTCATGCTATAATTTTCCCGGACACAGCTAGAACAGAAATGTCATTGAGCACTGCAAAGCACTTGTGAACTGTGTTTCTGCAACCACTGCTGACCTAGGGAGCCATGCTGGGAAATCCCATGTCTAAACAGGATTCTCTATAAATCCCTTCTCTGTAATGCCTGGTAAACTGCTCAACAGAAGTGACGAAGAAGGAAATGCCTTAAAGTGCCCTGAACTTCAGTACCGACCTCAAGGTTAGGTATTCACGTAATGTCAAGTCTAGGATCCTGTACATGACATCTCTACCACACACTCTGTTCCAATGATTGGCCTCCTTATGCAAGAAAAAAATGCCAAATTGAGATATTCTCTTCAGTCAGCAAGTATGAGGGCATTTGGCCCACGCACACTTCACTTGCATCTTCCACCTTCTTGGTGACATCTAGCACAGCCCTCTACCCTGCCTGCTGGCACCAGGCCACTGAGCAGACAGACACCAGAGTCCAAACCAGAAGACCAAGGGAGTCTGGCTGAGATTGCACAAACAGTCTCCTTGTCAGGGCCTCACACATTTCACATTGCGGGTTGAGCCAATGAACAGGAACAAGCCAGGTCCAGCTGAGCATCTCAGACCCAGGCACCTTCTTCATCACCTGCTGGGGTTGGGCCCTATCCCCTATGCAGACAAGGGCACAAAAGGTAAAGCTTTGACACAGGGAAGGAGAATTAAGGATTTCCCCAGGCATACTAACAGCCTGGTGACCCTGTTGTTCAGAAAACAGAAGATACAGAGTTAGTCTCCAAGATGAGAGAGGAATTCAACCCATCTTTAAGAAATATGCTAAGGATGGCCAATACCTTTCACCAGGAGCCATATGCTCAGTTTCTTGCATATAACACCAGAGCCCTGAGGAGGGTATAGCTGTCCCCAGGCAAGAGATGACAATTCCAGGATCTCCTACAAACCAGAGCAGTCTGGCTACTTAAAAATGAAAAACAAAAACAAAATTCCTCAGTGCTCATGTTTACACTTCAGGTACCACTGGGCTATTTTAAATAGGATAAATGGTTAAAACTGTGTTAAAGTTACAAAGTTACAAAATGTAAAATAATCCCCACTATGTTTGTTGTCATATTTTCAAGGTAAGAAACAATAGAGAGATCTTCAAGTAGAACTCTGATCTTGAATAACCAAACTTGCCTAGCATGCAAGTAAGAACAAGGACCAAGAATGAAGAAAAAAAGCAGGTCCTCCCCAATATTCTAGTAGCTAAATATCCTCCAGTCGACTCATCCAAGAAGGCCAAACACCAGCTATTACTCTTATCACAGTCCAAAGCAAGGGTGCTAGAACACCCTACCATGTCAAACATGAACCCAACAGAAGAGTTTTGGCAAAAATTAAAGATAGGATCCAAGCTCAGGCCTGGCAACACGAACATAGCTTGGACAGGTTACCACATGTCACCCACACAGGTGCCTACACCAGTGGGCCCACATCACCCACATCAAGCACTACAGGTTAGCACAAAAATAATTAATTCAAGGAATTAAACAATACATAAGCCACCTACAAAAATTATTGCTAAACAATATTTAGGCCAACAGTTTAGCAGGATTCAAAAACGATCAGACATTGTATGGATAATAAGAACATCCACAGCTACATTAGCTAGGATAAAATAGTTTATTAAAGGATTAAAGACCAAGTCACCCACTATATCAGAGTCAAATTGTTTTTTCTGGATATTTTGCTTAACGTGTTCTGGATGGGCTTGGGATTTGGCAATAATCACACCAGAATGAGGTGACTACTTCAAGCATTTATTCAGGTGAAAGCACATAAAAGCAACAATGTATGGATAACTACTCACAAGGTGACACCTGTCAGTGTGATACTAGACCCGAACATACCCTGGAGCCGGCAGATCAGAGAGAAGAAGTTGCTGACCGGCTGCCACAGAGACAGTGTAGGCCTCAGGGATAGGAGTTTCTCCTTCCCCTCTTCTCTCCTCTCTGTCCTCTCTATGCCCGGTGCATCCTAGCACACAGGGTCAGCACGACCCAGGAGATGGGCCGGGAGCGGACAAACTCCACCTTCAGTTGTGCAACTCTCCCTGGTGAGTGTCCAGGCGCACAGGCCAGTCAGGGGTCCCAGTCCTCAATCTGAGGGTCCTGCCTTCCTCATCTTCTTCCTCATTTCCAGGTGTTTGACCTCCAACACTAGTTTGCATTTAAGTCTGCAATTAAGTTGGGTACAAGCCTGGTCAAGCTGCCACCTTCAATTGGTTTTGAGAGGGGGTTGCCTGTAAACCGGGCTGAGCAGCTGCCTCTGTGCTCCTTATCACTCAGCCCAGGCAGCAAACATCTTTCTCAAGGTCTGGCCTCCTGCTTCCCACAGGAGATTTTTATGACTCTACAGATGATAGAAATTTCCATCTCCAATACAGCATGACACCTGTCAGTAGTAGAGACCATGTCCACTGTTCTAGCAACTGCTAGCTAAATTATACCACAGATCCAAGGATCAGCCTACTTTAAAAAAAAAATAAAGACCTTAGCACACACATCCCCAAACCAAATTCCACTTTCTCAGCTCCAAACTTTAATGAATCCATTGAACTGTATATTGCTTTTATTTCAGAATAAAAGCAACTCAAGGCAAACTTTACCCAACTCATATTCATGAATACTTGCATCACAGTAAGCTGGAATTGAGGGTCATTTAAGTCACACAGGTTTATATCCTGACTCACTCTCCGTGTCAGATCCCAGCAAAACACCCAAACCATAACCATGAAACACTTAAGTAAGCAATTCTACATCCAGCTCAGTAACTTGTCAGTATATATAGCTAGAGAAACCGGAAATCTCTTTAAAAACAGTAGGTTTGCCTTGTCCTACACATGACCGGTCTTAAAACAGATCAACCAGAGACTCAAAATCCCATTCCACGCAAAAGAAAGTTGTCTCCTGTGGAAGGACTACTCATTCACTTTGAAAAAGCCTAAACACTATTCCAATACTTTAGACTCCAAACTTTCAGTTTCTCTGTTGAACTTGCACTGGGCTGAAGACAAGCAGAAACTAAATATTTTTAGCAGCTTTCCCTACATCTACAAGAAGCAGCTTAATTTGCTGTTAGTCCCATAAAATGGCAAAGAACCTGACAAAGGAACTATAATTACCAAGTTATCTCCAACTGAAGTGTCAGCTACCATATGCTCTTCTCAAAACCCAGACTACTCCCGTGCATAGTTTACCAAGCTCCCTATATCAAGCTCCATTTTGACAAGAGAGCGGTTTTAACTGTACCAAATTTTTTGGTATTTTTAGTTGCTCAAACTATGAAAATAGGCAGAAAAAACAGAAAAACCAAACAGTAGAACAACTCATTATTAATTCAAAATGTAAAGAGTTCACACCAGGTGATGCAAGTTTCATCCTTTATTCCCTCAAATTTAACTATTTCGCCCATGATAGCAAGTCTTTGGGAAGCATGCTCATCCATTTTCAGAAAAGGCTTTTGAAATTTATTTTATGAATTGTACTGTCCTAAGACATTTCAGAACGCTTGAAAAGCCTGAAGTCCCATACCTGCTATTAGCACTTTTTCAATGCTATTAAAAATACCTTGAAGGATCAGTTGAGGTAGGTGAAAAGCTTATGAGCCAGAAGGGGAGACAAACCTAACCAGGTATTTAAGACATTGCTCTTTTTGCAAAAGTCACTTGTAAAAACCCTACCCTCTGCCTGCATTATGCCAGAGACTGGATTTTTACATTAACATTTCAGTCCCGCAGAAGCTGATGTAATTTACCAAAGAAAGCTTCTCACATTTGGCAAGGATTTAGAAGTCTAGTCAACTATTAATTTTAACACCCTGGCTTTCATTTCTAGCAGAAATAGTTGAAGACTTTTAACAACATTTCTTAGACACAGTCAAGGCAGAAATAGCCAGGTCAAATGATTAAAGTTTGAAATGTCCTACCTAGAGCTCTGATACTAGGTAGGTTCTGAACCAATTGTATCTCAACCATCACAAGAGCAGGTATCCTCCACACACACTCACACACACACTCACACTCAAAAAAAATACCAACACACAGTGACCATAACTAGGAAAAATACTACTCTACTGAAATAGTAAAATTTGATCCTGTCATCAACTTGCTTTCTGTCACTTACAGTCTTTTGCACCAAGAAGTAAACTTAGCTTCCTCAATTCCATGTCAGTGAAGCTTAAGACAGATTTGGCCTCTACTTTTCCCAAGTTGGTATGCAAAGACAAGATCAAAAGAATTATTGGATGAGAGGCAGAAAAATGTATGCTTAGTCTTCTGTACTTCTCTTAGCACCTGGTGTTCTGTTTAAGATTCAGTGCCTGTAGAAATACCTGTCATAGTTGGCACTTACAAACGTGCTTGTGGCAGCAGGAAACAATTGGCTCATACGCTGCTTGTTTTATTCAGTCAGGCTTTCTCTAGAGTTTGTTTTCTATGCCAATGTAAGAATTAAGCGCTCCATAATGAAAGAAAAAGATTAAAAACTTTTCCATTTTTCCTACAGGAACACAAAACAGAATGCACAATCATGATTAACAAAACACACATGCTAGGACGTCTCAACTTCTCATACAGTGAGCACTGAGGGCTTAAAACAATCACTGCCTAATTGTCATTTCAGTGATTTTAGCTCTGCAATAAAATACAACTCTCAATTCCATCCTTGCTTGTCTATAATGTTTATTTTGCACCCTCTTTTGCTGTAATATTTGCAAGACCACATTGAACAGTGGGCTGTAATACAAAGCACTCCCATAGTGTCAAAATTCATACTGCATTCATCTCTCAATATTACAGGAACAAATTTAGTGGTTTTCTCCAGGGATCCTCCTTCAGTCAGCAAGACAGTACCCAGACATGCTACAATTATGAGGACCACCACGAGGGCTACATCACTGAGGGATCCCACCACTGAGAAGAGTGACTTTTGGTCCAATTTCTTCTCTGTATAAATCAAGCTGCTCACAGCTCCTGGTTCTTCTGTCAACCATTGCCATTTCTCCATCTCAACATTTGCTAGTTATTTGCTAGAGATATTTAAGAGACTGTAGTTGCCAAGACAACTGCTTTATCAACACCAGCATCTCCACTCATCTATCTTGGGCTTCCCTTCAGCTCACCATAACTTCTAGCAAGTCAGCTGTCATAAAAAGTCATTCTGAAATTGGTCAAAAATATAATAATAATAATAAAATAAAAATCAAGCCCACCCTTTCAGGAGCCTTCAAAGTCTTTTGTCCTAAGATTTCAATTTCCTTTTAAAGGCTGCTCCTTTCTTCTGTACACCCTCAAAAGCGGTATTTCCTGTAGAGCTGGAAATCTGGTAACTTTGAAATTTCAGGGAACAGAAGTGATGAAAGGGGATGACATAACAGAACTACACATTTTCAACCAAGTTTACGCATGCCCATGTTGCAAGTTTCAATAATTTACTAAAGCCTCATGCTGCTTCTCTTGGTAACAAAACAAAATAGTGACTCAGTATTTATCTGAATATACACCACACTCAACTAGGCCTTTGAAATGCACACCTGTATCTATATGTAATGCCAGAACTTACAGAAAGAAATAATTAAATAATTCCTAGATATATGAATATTTTATATAAGCAAGGCCCAAGCAATTACATAGTCAGCCTCTCTTCCTTTGGCAACTCAATGGTCAATTTAACTAAGCTTTGCAAGAAACTAAGACCAAAATTCACAGCTCAATTTCTATGAGTGTCACAAAAGCAAACAGGAAATACCCTACAGAGATGAAATAAGTAACACAGAAAACACAAATTGTCACTATCTGAACCACAGCAAGTGCTTTACTCAGAATTCACATCTTATGAAAGATAAGCCAACTAAGACAAAGAGGAAGACTCAGGTTTTGCTACATTCTGCTGCTACCAAACTGACCTGCACCTTTGTATTAGCATCTAAAATGATACTAAAAGTTTCCTAGGTCGGTGTTTATGTCTACACAACCAGCCACTGCTGTGACAGATTTACAGCAGTAACTGTACTAGTTTTAAATCAGCTGGCATGGATAGCGGTAGCAATCTAACCATGGCAACATCGGATTAAGCATGGACAGCAAAACCAGCTCATAAGCTGGGTCAATTCACAACTGGTGTTGAATATAATGCTGTTTGTATCAGACCACTACTGAAACAGGTTGAATATGCAACTGCTGCAATGCAGATATACTAAAATACTATAAAATGATCTCAATTTAGTACTGTGATCCTTGGTTATTTGCCATGGTTGACAGTGTTAATGGAGAAAGCACTGCATGTTCCTTTCATTGTACCTATTAATACAAAGATTAACAAAATTAGAACATAAAAAGACTTCATATTCTGACAAACTCAAACTCCACCTTGCAATCACATGAAGCTATGACCAAACATTATTTTAGCAGTGAAGTACCATACAACTGCATTTATCAACATATTTATTATTATACTGAAGAAGTCTTAGCATTTTGAAACTCTGGCTTTCCTTGTAAAATGAAAGGTACCTGCAGGTCATTTGTGCTGTAGTTTTCTATTTAAAGTACTTGCTAAGTGTAGCATTTGGCTTTCTGCCCATGTGTTTTAAGCTCAGTGTCGTGGCATAGCCTGGGTAATTGCACTTAGAGTGACAAGCATAACAGAACTCTAAGGCACGTCAATAATATACTTTAAATCTCAGTTTAACTTAGTAGGACTCAATCTTGCTCTGCAAACACACAGGCCCCCCAAACCAACACAGAAGGCTGTTTACCTGGCCATGCTACACACAAAACCATTCCACACTTTGACACTCGACACTCAAATCCCTTATGGTAGTTTCACAATGTTTAGAGGCTTTATTTTGAATCTAATCTTCTCCCCTGTGCTCCGAAGGCCTAGGCTGCCTGTAGCAGTACAAGAGAATGAGAGCTGGAAACAATTAAGGCAGCACAAGAAAGAAATCCCAGAGGTGAAAGACAAAAAAGTCTGGCAGACCTGGAGAGAGAGAGGAAAAA